>JARLTB010000019.1:1147500-1250000 GCA_030141615.1 Unio pictorum | reverse complement strand
AATACAAAACCTCCTTAAAAAAGGAATCTTCTCAAAAAGGAATCTTTCAAAACGGAAAGTCAATATGTCCTGGAATGTTATGTGATTGTACAAGACGAAAATGTCTGGAGCTCACCATTTTCTGGAAAAACCAGATCCATCCGTATATGTTTTGACTATTGAAAAGTAAATAATGTCACCAAAACAAGAGTATTTGCATTTACAAGACTCGTGGACTGCATTGGCAACAAAAAAAAAAGATTCAAAATATGGCAGCAAGTTTGACTTTGAGTAGGGTTCTAGGAAACTCCCCTCATCAAAAGAGCAAAATAAATCTCGTCATTCGTAACTCGAGATGGACTGTATCAACATAAATATCAGCTGTTTGGTATGAAATGTTCTTCAAGGTTTTCATGGTTCAATGAACATGATAACATCTTGTCCAGATACATGTGACGCCTACAGATATATGTGACCTTTTAGGGAACACGTTGAAACCATCCAGAAATGTACAGACTGAAGAAATGCGTATAATATGTATGTAAATCTTGATATATAATAATTACATAGTTGGGCATTTGCAAATGATATAACCTACCCATTGCAATATGGAAATACGTCCAAGACTCGTTAACACGAGACACACATATTCATTAAATTATTGTTTAGTTGGTTTCAATTTAAAAGTTAAAAACAAACTATATAACGAAGCTCGATGTGCTAAATTATTCATTAGCAATCATTTTTCACTGTTGATTTAACGCACTCAGTATCAATATAAATCTCTTTTTAAATACTCACCGTGCAATCTGATAACGTATGAAACTTGTGGGTATATATTTTCAATTTGTATTTTCAATTTGTTTTCAAGTTATTTTTTTTTCTCACACTGATATATCTTGACGAAAGAAATGCAATTTCTCACGAAACAGTCTCTTTGCAGGCTATTATAATCAATAAATGTTCGACAGACTGATTATTTTACACATCACTGTCCATTACAAACTCCACAGTTAAATAATCAGAAGCACCTCGAAATGGTATGATCGACCTTTCATGTGAGTCAGCATTGTTATCGTTATTATGTAGCGTATTTTGGAATTCATCATTACTCGACATCTGGATCATCTCATACCCATCCATGCACGGACTGGACTCCATGGGTACAATCTCCATGCTCTTATTTACGTGAGCATTTTGAGATGTGTTGGTATGATCCATGCACACATTCTCATTCGGAGGTCTCAGCCGAGGTCTTTCTGATGCAATAGGCGTAATATTTAAATCAGTATCGCATTTCACAGTTGCCTGGTGTCGTTCTAAAACAAAATGATCATTGTATTAACATGATTCTGCCTATGTTCCTTTTGAATTATGAAAACAACGCATATTCCTTACTTAGAACACTATATATAAATCATACTCGAATACCTGGTGTCGTTCTACTAAACGGGAACAGTGCATTAACATGATTGTGCCAAAGTTCGTCTTTAATTATAAGTGATTGTAATTTTTAAGGTTTTTAATCTGTGATAAATATTGATCTACGTAAAACAAACTATATGCACAAAATATAATGATATGCACTGAATACACATAATTTGTTTCCTCCAAGAATTATATAGTGATTGTAATGACCACACATATTTCTAAGTAAATAGAATAACTTTTAAAAAACGCAGATTCAACACTATAGAAATATTCATACTCAAAAATAATTTAACAGTTGATGTTGTGTGCGATAGGTCTTTAATGTATTCATAGCATTTAAAATATATAATAGGGTTATGATGGAGAAAGCAATAGTTTTTGCGACAATATAAACAGCAAATATTTGCTGACTTAGATTTGTCAAGAAAGTTTCAGCTTGCAAAACGAATAATCAATATAAAATATTCAATATATCAAAGATAACCATCTAAACACAGGTCTGAAACAATTATGATTGCATGTTGTTATTACCTGCTTCAATGCTACGTGCTTTCTTGAGTCGAATCCATATGATATAACACATCATGAGATTGATCACAAGAAATACTCCGATTGTGACAGGAAAAACGTAGACCGGTACGGGAACTGTAACAATATATAAGACGATGTAATTTAATAATGCCAGACGCTAAATCTACTAAGATCGTTATAACAGGTACAGACCTCCAGCAGTCAGATTTGTTATTTCCGCGACAGATTAATTATCTAACGTAGCAAAGGAAACAAAAAAGAATGGAAACATAACCACTCTTATCGTCAAAATGAGCATTAACTTATTGGACTATGAGAAATTATTTATTTTTGGGTATAACTTAATAATGGGTGCGTGGAAAGGACTCAAGAAATGCAGTGATGTGATTGATATTTATTAGTTACATAACATTCTAAAAACCCATCACACTTTTGTATATAATATATTGCTACTTAGAATATATGTGTATATTATCAAGATTATACATTCAATGAGCAATCAAGTGAAAGAGTTAGGGGAATATGAGGCTTGGACTTCTATGTACATTTCAACAACATTCATCTGCTTTCGACAGACGAATATCTTACAAGAACGAGTAATCACAAGAAAAATAAGATGGCCTTGCAGTTCCAGCATTTATTGCCAGACAAATATGTCATGGATACTTCATAAGTTGGATAAAAGTGAGACGGAGACAATCCCAGTTATTTCTATAATTGTGTCAGATTCACGAACTATATACATTACATCATACCTGTGAAGATTATGATGGCATCAAGCAAGCAGTTTTCACTGCAGTTGATATTTTAAATAAACTCCATTATCATGTGTTGATAAACGTTATCATTTATAGAGGGCACTTCGTGTCATCAATTCTTGTATCAGTCTCAGAAATCAATGGCGTTTGTGCTAAGTACGTTTACTAGTAGCTACTGATAATCGTTCTTTGTTAACACAATTGCAATTTCTTTGAATAGCGCTGCAATAAAAAAGAAAGCAATTTGTACATTTTTACTCAAGAGTTTTGCCAGATAATTTCTCTTGATTTGAATCTAAAAACATACTAGTGATGCATATTTATAATCTAACAAAACGATATATTTTGTTGTCGACCTCATTGTTCAAAGGAGAATGTTAGTCCGATAAAGCGAGAGGGAAACACCATCGGTGTGTATATTACAATGGTATAAAACTATGTCGCAATTGATATTTCATAATATATAGGGTTTACCTTTATAATGGATTCATGCCATGAATATGTGCAATAAATTTATTCATAGAAAACATGCCATGTACTTTTCGCTTTTCTATATGTATTATGCTACGTTTTGTAAAGCTCGACGAAAAAAAATAATTCATAATTTTGATTTCGTGTGTAAAACAGATTTCATGGCAAGCTCGTGATGATGCTACAATTGCTTCCTAACATGCTTGTCGTTGTAAGGATGTTTTGTTGCTAATGGTTTTAACGACATTTTAACGCTTTATTAGGTATATTGGACTTTTAAAAAATGCCTGTTAAATGCATTTCTAAATGAGTGAATCCATTGCTTTTCATGCGTGTATATTGATCCCATGACCGTTAGGCGTCGAGTTCAAAGGAATATCACCTGCGCTACAACTCGGTGGTGGGAGGGACTACGTTTATTCTGTATACATTGATCTCATTTTGGCCTCTTTTCGGTAGTTGTATACCACACAATTCAATATTTCGTATTTTGACGTCTACCTTCGATGCGAATCAATACATTTTTTGGAGAGCATTAACGGTTGCAAGTTAATATAGTGACCAAAAAATGCTGTAAGAAAACCAATAATGTACGTTTATAAATATCGTGCAAATTATAAAATTTTCTGATAATGACGACATATATATTATACTTTAAAGTTTCATTTTTATGACGCAATATTAATGCAGAAAAAATAAATAATGGTATATAAATGTCGTTCATTCTGCTTAAATATGCAAATCCATATGGATAACCGCGAGTATGCAAGGTGATACTATCTTGATATAATGCTCGTTTAAGATCTAACACTAACATATGTAATCAAATTAAATGAAAGAGAGGGAGCGGGAGATAATAATGTATCGAAAGAAATGATTGCAAACAGCGAACACGTGCATATTTATTTCCTGCATGTCGAAAAATGAATATAATTGATTGACTGATTTATCGTGTTTCAACCGTTCATCGGCAATGTTAGGCAATTTCAAGCCATACAAGAGATTATATGTATAATCGTTTAAAAACTATAAAAAGTTTCATATCGACCAGCGATATCATAACCAAATAGTTGAAAGTAAAAAGGTAGCAGTAAAATATAAAGCTTCACAATTCACGGGAGATGTAAATGGTGTATGTTAATGAAGACAGATGAAAAGGTGTTGAAATTAAGGGACGGAAAATACAATACATACAAATGCTCTAGGTGAAGTCATAACATTTTTAGCTATGACTAAATGTTTTCTTCTTTCAGGAATTCTGTAATGCAAGTGATGGGTATTGCATTACAAACTGTTCCTTGATATCAAGCGCATTGTAACAATGATCGCGAGAAAGCTGCAGGTCAAAACATCATATGATAAAGTGATTAACATGAAGAAACGCACGCTGGTGGGTCGTCGTGTTTTAGTATGTGTGAGCTGATAATACACGTATGACCAATTCGAATTCTAGGCAATGACCACCTCCTACCTACGAATAGTACTGTAGGAAAGAGTCGATTCTCCTAGGGTTGGCGTGGAGTTTGATATTCAGTACATCATTCCACGATGCCCTCCACTTCTGGCCTGCAGACTCTTTGATACTAGGTTTAAAATCAGTATACGGTATTTTAAAATCGGATGGTTCTTGTGATAGGGCCAGTTTAGCAGGGCGATCTACTTTCGTATTACCTTTACTACTAATATGGGTAGGTAACCAACGTTATAGTTTAATGGGGAAGGTACTCAGTGCAGCATGTGTGACGACCATATTGGTTAATAATGGGTTTCAATATATTGCATAGCAAGGTCTATTGCTATGTTTTTGGCAGAAAACATTGATGTATCATTTATCAAGCGACACTTTGTTGTGTGTTTTTCTCTAGTAGCTGCAACCTTTTTAGCATCCTTTAATCCGTCAGCATCAATGATTGTGAAGTTTCTAAATTCTGTGTGGAGTTCATTGTAAAGGTTCTGGGAGAATGAATCGTTTGTCCCACAGTTTGTTCCATCGTGTAACATAAAGAGTACCTTTAGTTGTTTAAGGAGCAATGGAGGTGTTTCAGAGGCTACCGCGTTCTGAATTTTAGACAGATCATATATGTTATTGTCAAAGATGGATGATATTATACTGCTAATGAATGGCATTTGGTTTATTATCGTACAAAGTTTTATGTATGGCTTAAAAAACAGCCAGAAAAAGACGGCTCATAGGGTTTGATATTTCGTCATGATGAATTTGGTCGCGCATATTCAAACACGATATTATTGCTGAACCGTAAACAACGTAACAATCGTCTAGTTGGGAGCGAATACGTTCTATACAAATTGACGATGACTCTTGTATCCTCACTCAGGGTGCTCTACTCCTTTAAGTAAATCTATATATTTCAAACATATAGCTTTCAGATTATTTGGGTGTGGAATCAAAGTCAGTTTTCTGTTAAAGATAATACCTAACAACTTCGCATTCCTCAACAACTGGAAGAAGTGTTCCATCCAGCGTGAGTTTAGATTCATCCTGATGTGTTCACAACTGATAGAAATACGTACAACACGTTTCGATTTCGAGAAATACAAAAACCGTTTGGATTGGTCCAGTTGCGAATCTTTGCTGATATGTTGTTGTTGTAGTCTTTTCATTCCATTTATGTGCTTTAATCGATAACATCATCATATAACGAACAATCCACACCAGGAGGCAAACACTTGATGCTTTTAATGTTCATATTGAAAAGAGTCACATATAAAATACTGCCCTGGGAAACATCATGTCTTACTCGTCCATATCCGAAAGGGTCGAGACCACTAGTATCTTGAACTATCTGTCTGAGAAAATTTTTTATTTTATAGAGAGCAGACGATCATTTAGACCTGTACTTCCAAATCGTGTCATAATCCTTTTCTAAAAATCAAAGCAGACCGATACAAGATGTTCCTTTTGATACATACTTTAAGGTTTCCAGTGTAACCAGATGACCACTGGTGTTAGGCCATAGCGAACGCAACTTTGGAAAGGGGATATTAAATTGCTAGTTTACAAGTACCGAGAAGTGATCATTCGTTCCATTGTTTTGTACAAAGAGAGAGAGAGAGAGAGAGAGAGAGAGAGAGAGAGAGAGAGAGAGAGAGAGAAAGAGGTAAAACGAAGGCAGCACTATATCATTCTAGATATGATACATTAATGAGGATGATAAAGCGAGCTATGGAACATCTAGGTGGTAGGCCAATATTTGTTGATGTTGTCATTGAGATTTGGTAACTTGATCCTTCTGCCTGAACTTGCATTCCTGGACAATGAGACGGCCTTCAACACATTACGACATGATGTCATGTTATACTAGCTTTTACCTCTTGAAGTTAAAGAAAACGTGTAAGTTAATATAGATATCAGGGCTCTTGTTCACAACGACTTGCAAAATCTGTAAACAAAGGGGTTGATCAAGAATGAACGCTGTCGGTGTGGCTATTATTATTCATGATACATGACCATATATCTTTACTGGATTCAACAAAATGTTTTATATTAGCTGACAACACAACCCTGATATCATTATCATGTAATGGCATATGTATTTTGCCCCAAGCACCAATATCAACAACTACGAACTTGAGGTAGTCAGTCAGTTCACGTACCTCGGCTTTGCCATCACAAAAATCTTAACGCTCGATGCTGAACTCAACAAGCAGATTGGAAATGCCTCAGCAACTCTTTCCAGGTTGCCGCAAAGTGGGAAACAACATTATGCTGAAACTGAACACGTGTAGCGTGCCTGCGTACTAAGAACTCTCATGTTTGCCAGTGAAGCCTGGACTCATTACGCTTCACAAGAGTAAACATTGAGCGCCTTTCACGTGCGAGGTCTCCAACGCTTACTCGGGATCACGTGGAGTGATCGAGTAACAAACAACGAGGTGCTTGTACGTGCTAAGATTCCCAACATGGTTACACTCCTCCGCCAACGGCCCAACAGATGGCTCTGCCATGAACGTCAGATGGATAACGGACGGATCCTCAAATACCTCTTTTAATGGGAATTTGCGTCTTTATTTAGAATGTACAGCTGGAAAAATGCTCTAATCACTAGTTTGGAAGACGCCACGCTTGCTAGCTGATGAAAAGCCATCTAGGCGGAAAAAGCAACTTTAGCACAAAACATACTCAGCAAGTGCAGCAAGTTCTGCCACTCCCGTGTTGGGTTACATAGCCACTACAGCCACTGCACAACTACAAACTTGCATATCTTTCATGTGCTCACTTCCATCTTCTCTCGAGACTAACGGATGCCAACTAACAATTTGATAACTAAATTTCAAAATTGAATTAGTTATTTTAGTTTAGAAGGCCACAAATGGGTGCAAAAATAATTTATATCGGTATTTGACCCCAGACAAGGATGTCCAGTGTGTCAGGCTTACATTAGCCACGTGGTGAGACAAATAATATAACCTTAACTTGGTTTTAATTGTATTGGTCCAAACACATATACGTATATATATTATATTATTCACACTGCCATCATAATTATGTATGTTCTCCAGAAAATGAAGTAGTCACATGATGTCAGTGTCAGAAAATGAATGTATTCATAATGTCTTTTGGGGTTTGGCAGACTGATGACAGTGTTATTGAGTAGGAGGAAGTGTATATTGAGGACCAGGACTATGGTGTTGTTGCATTTGTCGAACCAACGTTTGTCGATGGCATAGGGCCAAATTCTAATAATATACGACTATTTAAGCACTGAATTAACCATGGGTGTTGACTATTGTAGTCAACTACATATTAGGTACTGCATAAACTAGATCCTGAGAACATTTGTCATTAATCTCACCTGGGTTGGTCATGTTGAGCGCACACGTGGTTGTGATAGTTTTAGGATTTATTCTAAACAGTGGGAGTTTCATTTACATTATTCAGCCATTGACTATCAGTCAATAATTAAATTACTACTGTCTATATATTCCTCTATTATTTTCCATAATATGGTGTTGCAGGCAGTTATTTTACTTACATTGTCTTTCCATAGGTTGAACTGTTACCATTGCTTGTTTAGTAACTGATATGTTGGATGTGACGTCATGTAGATTTGTCTGTATACCTCCTCCTGTAGTACATGTTCCTGTGGAAAATATTTACACACAATCTATTTTATTGAGAATCCGCCAATGAAATAATTGCATGAAATATAGTTGTATTAATTTCTTCAATTCCTACATAAACGCACAGGTATGTAATTCTTATTTATTTGTGATGCCTACTGATTTAATGTACTCTTGTTGAATTATGAGGCCTTATCGTATTATATATGTTGTGATTATCCTGTGTTTCTAACCACTAGTATTTCCATTGCATCAATTAATGTTTTATATGAAGAGCACAATTTTGAGAAGTAATTGTACTTTACTCCACCAAGTTATATTTCATGCTATTTAGTATATTCCTTTTCGTGAAAAATACAATCTTTTCTGCGCTCTAAACTTTATGTAGTGCCAGTTTTAATATATTAAATTAAAATATATTAAAGTGTAAAATTTAGTTTCAATTTGTTCGAAATGTCCTTTAGATGCAAACTTCAATTTTTAATGCAACGTTGAGGCATATTCTTCACTAAAGACTATAACCCATTTTACCTAAAGAATACAACTATTATATAAATACAGTTTCAAATGATGGAGAAGCCATTTCATGGAAACAACTCATTTCATAATTGGTGCAGCAAACTCACATGTGGTAAACACATTCGTGCAGATTTGTACAATGACTGAGAGTTCAAAACTATTTGTTTTCTCTCATTAACACACATTAAAGAGACTTCTGCTTTACAGCCTGTCGTTACTTAACAATACGTTCATTTAGACATGAATTGATGTGAAAATATAATGAAAGACTGCATAGTTCCTACAGCTAGAGCAACAACCAGAATATGAAGAAACCTATCCTTAGTAACAAACATCATTTACTTAACATATGAAATATTAGTAATACACATTTGTGTATATTATATTCTAAATTAAATATGTCTGATCTGGTGGTAATTATATAGTGTACACTATTTTAGTCAGTAGAATAACGTTGCCATTCTTACCTTCTACATTTAGTTCTTTGCCACCAGGTATGGTATTGCCATGGAGGGTTTCAATGGTATATAATCCTGTGTCAGACTGTCTTACATTCAGCAACGTGAATGACATAAAGCTTTGTAATGTGTTCCCTCTGTATAGCAATCGGTGCTGAAAATTACTCTTAATCTGTGGAGACTTAGTTTGATGCAGTAACATCATTACTCCCTGATTCGGATGAATAACTCGCAATGTCCGTTTTATTCCTTGTTGATTGTAAAACCATCCAATGGTCATATTATCTCCAACAGTGGCACAAGTGGGACTATCTGTACAATATCAACATTTGCGTTGCCGTTTCTTTTATTTTGCCTAATTTTCGATTATAGGAAATCCTTCTACTTCTGTGTCATTTACTTAATGGAAATATTATGTTCTTTATTGCTCTACCACATATACAGTTCTATGTTGTCTCAATATCGGAGAATATAATGATTCGGGACCATGCGACCGAAATAATTTTAATTATCAATTCAGTAATGTATTATTTACTTGAATACAGTAATATCTTGAAAGAGATGTTGCATATAATAATAACGGTGGCAGTGTGTTTTAACAGTATGGTTTCGACGCTATCTTGATGAATATAGAAACATTTTCTAAATAGAAGAAAAAAATTGCTCTATTTCCGTTCATACAACTACTGCAACACCTTCCAAGGTTACACATGTGAACAAAAAAAAATGAACTTATTTGTTTTTTATCTTTTATGTTCAACTAAATACCTTTGATGCTGAAAAAGCATCTCCCAGTTTCATTTCTCCCGGTAGCTATTTTGTAGAGTCCAGCATCCCTCTGAGAGACATTCACTATAGTAATCTTGTGCATCCTACCGGAATAGTCGTTTGCACATCTCAGTCTCTCATACAAAGAAGAACCAGTCACAACACTACAAGTTGACTCAGCCAAGAGCGCGACAGGCTCGTCAAAGTTATATAGAATGGACCGATTTATCGGCCTTTCAAATTCCATGCTGATATTTCCTCCAACGTAGCCTTGCTTTATTTCACCTTGTCCTGCAAAGATAGGCCATAATTAATGATATTCATTTCATTGCGCAATATAAGCAACAAACAAAAATGCATTACAAGATACGTGTGCAATTTAAGCGTAGCATACAACAGAGGATATCCGTGGAAGAACAATTAAATTCTGATGCAGAATAATTTCAGTTCAATATAAGTTAGTTACAGGAACATATTAAAAAAACGTAGGGACTAAATTGTGACGTACAATAATTTAAGTTCAATGTAAGTCACTTACAGGAACATATTAAACAGAAGATACTAAAATATTTAAGGCATGACAAAGTTAGCAAAAATAACAGGAAATTATTACATGTTTTAAAATATTCACGACAGTTTGCCAGAAAAAGTATTGCAAATCAACGTTTCTAATAGAAGAAAATGACTATGCAATATATTTCCTTTGTAATATTATTCATCGAGGTCGATCCATCATCAAATCGCCTCGAACATTGCAAGCATCACGCCCATTACCTTAACCAAGGTTTCGGTTTATAAACAACGTATTCGCTTACAATTCCAGCTTCCGGATATAAGAGAGTTCAAACATCGGACACTGGTTATATCAATATGTTTTGGTTGTAGGATGGGATATTATATACAAACCATAATTGTGAGGAAAGTATATTTCACCTTAACCAGAAAGATGGAAATGGATGTATTAGTTAATGATAGAGTTATCTTGTATTTTACAAATGCATCATTTATCATTGACCTTTTAATTTGTGTGCTTTATGACATTGAATGTGGTATCTAAAGATTAACAGGTACGTTCATGTAGTAATATAATAAGATTAAGCAAGTATTGGTACTATGATGCCAAAAATAATTAATATCCCATCTTACCATAAAATGATTACTCAATTTCAGTAAGTCACAAAAATTGGTCATTTCTGTAGTACACTTACCAAGAACGTATATTTCTAAGTACCATTTGCCATCGTTTCTGTCATACATGTCAGCTCCAGTCTCGTCTGAGATCGTATTAGTTGTATAGAAACATTCTTTAATTTCATATATCCCTTCATCCTCCTTGCTGATATTTTCGAACAATAAATATAGTTCTTGTATAGTCTGATTGTATGTCAGCATCATTCGGTTGTTCTTAAGTGTTGAATTCCTGTCCTTTAATTCACCCATTGCCTTATCTAAAATGGTGTTGTTGTCCTTTTTAACAGTGATAATCAGAGCGGAACCAGCCATTGACCAGGTTCTTATTATGAATTGATTGCCAACTATTGCGTGCATTATATCTTTTTCAGTTCCACTGAAAGTACTGCCTGCAATTAAAAGACTATTAAAATATTACACAGAAAATAGTCATACGAGTACTGTTAAAAGTAACAGTAATTAATGTATAATACAAACAACATATATGAGTGCAGCTGTTGAAAGTGGAAAGGTGTACTGCGGTAAATGCTGCAGCGCAAAACCGTTTCGAATAAGGGACAATTTACATATTTCAAATGAAGTCCATGTTTAAAATATGCAAATGTGTAGACCAGTAACTGTAAGGAAAATAAGTTGTATCATATTTAAAGTGATTATTTCTTCTTTACCTGCAAAATGGAGACCGATACACACATTGAACATGCTATTTCGTAGACAAGAAATAAATAAGGAAAAATAAGATGGTCGGAGTACTTATAGTTGTAAATCTAGTTGACAAATGCTCAAATCTGTGTAAATTCTTTGACTTTCATATCCTTTATGTCTTAACGATACTCTGTATTGCTGTACCGAAAGACAATATGATGTTTCAAAAGAAAAGCTACAGTCAATTTTAAATAGTCCTATGGGTTTCTAATGTTATGAAATAGCACCAGACATTTTTCAGTGACTAATACTACAACAGTTTTATTGAAACCACAATAATATTTATTTGCTCAGATATAAGGGATACATATATATATATACATATATATATATATATATATATATATATATATATATATATATATATATATATATATATATATTGTTAATACCGTGATTCACATTCTTATGGACGCCTGATGATTCCATCTGCTTTCTTACTTAGTTGTATTAATATAATAATCACGGGAATGATATATGATAATAACCATATACAAAAAACTAGCATATTATCTGATATAACGATTAATGTTTTCAATTCAGTGATATGTGTTCGTTTAAATATGACAATTTTAAAGCCGTTTGACCATTTCACACGATACGTATTGATGCATAAAAACGATGTTCTTAAATATTTAAAATAATTTGATAGCACGTTCACTGATACAACACCTATTATTATTTATGCACGAAAATTAAACTTTGTATCGAAATGGTGCCATATTCATTTGTAGTTATATTACCTGTTGTTCCTACTGTTGTGAGCAAGAATAATATACTATTCCACAGATGTAGCAAAACCATTATGTCGTCGGTCCGGCGAGGCATTTCTGTTGTTCTCGGTTGACTTAGTCTTACTTAACAGAATATGGATAACCAGTTGTGATCTTCACAAATATTATTGTATTACCTGCACAAAAATGGACTAAGTATTAAGTGCATGTGTATGTATACCATGCACCCGAGGAGATCATAATGAAGCATTCTTCTATCAGTTACGACATGAAACATATGATTGAAAATAAAACCTCCTGATTGTGTCCTGGTTTCCACATTTTATTTCCTCAATTAGACCAGTACGCATACAATTATTGCACATCAATAAAAGACCCTGTACCATGAAAATGGACCCAACTATTTATGATTGACGTTTCATGTTGCCTTCGGACTCTCCATTATAATAATAATTTGAATAATACACAACAAATAATAGTGGGCAATTATAAACCTTTACAAGCAATAGGATTATGATTCCATTTGAGGTGATGTACGTAACATCCGATCAATTTATTGTTACCACTTCATGAAAATTTGTTTACTTCGCTCCATAAACATTCGAAGAAAAGAGGATGAGACTTGTATTGATGTCTAAACAATCAGGATTCAATTCGCAAATTTTGTCATGACTACGCATCATCTAGAATACGTTGTGAATACGTGTAGTAGTGTTTAAAATTAACACATTCTGAAGCCGAGTAAGGTGTAGTAACGACATGATTAATAAAGGACACCTAATGACATTAGGAAGGTCCACATTGTATAATACTGGTTGTATCCCGGAAGCTAGGAAGTAGGAATAATATAAATTACAAGAAGTGTTCTTGCAAATGGCCAATAAATGATTTTTGTCCTTTTTTTCTTCTGGAATCAATTTCCATTCATTTAACCAATAACTGCTTGAAGACCATTATATAGATATCGCCTGAAATAAAACAGACGAATTGTTTACTCGGCCTACAAAGGTACTTTCATTTAAAGGGATTACAACAAGATTGTTTACTATTATTTGAACAGAATTATTACTGTATTAAATTTATAAAAATAATCTAAAGTAAGCCTTCGGCCACCATCATGAGAAAGGTTAAGTGCCAGGTTTTGCTACTTAAAACTTGGCGCTGTTTATTACAACGCGAACGTTATTTTAAGATGTCACATATATGCCCCGCCTGGCACTTACTTATAACTTGGATATTCCTATATAACCTGTTATTTTAGTTTATAATTATTAAGTAATGCGATGTACTATTGGTAACTGATAATGTTCCATTTCTATTGTTAAACAGTTTTATGTTATATAGTTATTATGTCAAAGCTCATTGGTTTTAAACAAGTACATCCCCAAAGCTTGGATTACTCCTATAACTAAAATGAGGTCTTTATTTATATTCTATATTTACGTCTACTTATGTAAATGTTCACATAATCATGGATAGCTTACACAATGATTTAGAGAGATCTCAGCAACAAATTCGCCTTTAATTGGAGCATATGAAAACCAAATGCAATTAGTTGTAAGACACATGGTCTTTTACATGACGCATTTGCATTTAGCGAATAAACGCTAATGACACTTTTATATTAAAACGTAACCATGATTATCCATCACTTTTATACAACTATATATATATATATCTATATAAATATATATATATATATATATATATATATATATATATATATATATATATATATATATATATATATATTAATTCAGCTTGTACCAACATTGCATAATTTATATAAAGAAATGCAAATCTTGCAGCCATCACGTCCATGAGAACGGAGGTCTAATGCTCACTTGATATCAACAATATACCTCTCTCCAATAATATGAAAATTAAAATATTAAACTAAATTCACATGGGTTTTTAAAAGGACCAAAGGCTATTGAATTGTCAACGTATTATGTACATACCTAGATAAGTCAATATTCATCTAGTAGAAAGCACATTCCAACGCGCTAGTCACGTGATGCCAACAGAACATCGGTAACAATTGTTCTATATTTCATTAATTTGTTTGCCCTTCTCAAGGTAAAGATTCGAGA
Organism: Unio pictorum; assembly: GCA_030141615.1. Lineage (NCBI taxonomy): Eukaryota > Metazoa > Mollusca > Bivalvia > Unionida > Unionidae > Unio > Unio pictorum. The sequence goes on along the minus strand of JARLTB010000019.1, from coordinate 1,235,280 downwards.
ATTTAGAATTGTATTATAGAAACAAAGTCTGCGAACCACATTGAAAACCAAAATGTATGAAATAATCAAATTGATTTTTCAGTGTTTAAATAATTATTAATATAGACATGGGTGTCTTTAAACACATTAAATACAAATATATGAAAGCATCCCATACAATATAATTGACGGAGACATGAGCAGTATATGTGGGACAATCGTACGATCAATAATGCTTGAACGCCACCGTACCGCTTTAGCAACATTTTAATTTAACATATATTACATGTACTTAATTGATCCGAGTCAAAAGACTATGAACTGAAACTGTTCTCATAAATATAAGCTGACACTACATTAATGTACTTTCCGTGAGTTAATTCCGGTCCGTATTTAAACTTGAGAGAAGTTATATATTACCATCCTGATTAATTTATTCAGCAGCTCTGGTTAGTTGTTTCCCTTGGTATATAAGCAAGATTTCCACGAGAAGTATGGATTGGATCACTTTTTTATACAGAAAGTACTAACTGTTACCATGGTTATATATGTTAATTTGTAATTGTTTATTACATTTAAAGTATTTGTTGTATTCCATTACTGCTTGTCTATTGTAATAAAACATTGTTTACTGGATTTGATATTATCCAGAATTGTAACATATTATCTTGTTGATGACCTTTTTCCAAAATCAGTAAAAGGTTTGATAAACATTTGTTTATTGTTTTGTATCGGTCTCAGATTCAAAATATCAGAAGATATCACGGCACACTTAATAGGATCTCCAAAAATCTAATATTGCATCTAAGTCAATTTAAGGTCATATGGCAAGCAGATGCAGCGATGCAATTGGATTGTTGGTGTCAGCAGCAACTGTGTTATTCAAATAGAGTTTATATTTATTTAATACAGTTTTCAATTACATTTCCTTCCTATTATTTTCACTCTGGTGATGCTATATGATCAACAGTTAATCTTAACTCCTGTACGTAATCTTCATGTTCGATATAAATATAGTTATTGCTACTGTAGTCGTTTTATATATAACATGTATTGTTCCAATTGGCTTTAATGGCTTCTTTATTATAAATAATTTTTTGTCAGTGCTTCTCGGCTTTTTCTAATGGGTTCTTTACATTCTTTAGTGAACCACTGTTTTTAGTTTGTTTTTAAACGTTTTTTGATAACGTTAGAATGGAATCTTCTGCAATCTTAAAATAAAAGTAAAATGTAAAAATATGAACGTTTAAAACAGTGACCGTGTTAATCCCCGTTTTACAATGTGCTTCAAAAATGACCCAGATCTTTAAATTACATTGCGGAATTGCTTCATTAGGTTCAGACGTAATATTCTTAAGATTGATTTCAATGTGCTTTTTGTTGTTAAGGTTGTCAGGTACCTTCCGATATTACTCCAAAAACAAAGGAGAACAAATCTTCACATACATACACGTGCATGTACCCGTTCCTAATTGAAATTACTTTGGTGAGTTTGTGATGAATAAACAAAAATATAATTATCTTTGCATCGGCCACATACGTGATTTTTGAAGCACCCGTCTTCCTGACCGTCCTATTTCTGACACTTGAAGCATTGAAGTGGATAAGGTAAGTATATCGCGACCTCGATCTTTTAAAAGCAAACTCGGAGCACTTTAAGTAATGTCGGTTAGTTGAAGGTGAGTATAATGTTGTTGGTTTTTCTGGAATTGGTTTTAACGACAAATACGAATTCTTTGAACAGTATTGCTACTTTCATTTCTCATCCCTTCGTTAATTCCTGTGTCGCAGACTCCAAACAAATCACTACAATGAATGCCGCTTTTGGATATATTTACTGTTGTGTTGCTGAAACAGTTTATTGCAATATATAGAAATGTCTGTATTTCTTTTTTTATATTTGTGGTATGCGCTTGACGATCACACTCTACAAAGTAAACCTCCTGATTTAAGAGTCTTTTGTACACTTTTGGAATAGCCGACTAGTCCAGGCAATGTCTTTGAAATTATAAATGGTGATAATGGAAGTGGATTGCTTTCATCGTTGGACTTGATGACCATGAAGAGCAGATAAGATTCCACGCACTAGGTACGTCCTCAGAATCTGATAATGTTTACTTCTCTTGAGTTATTTTTAAATTTTTTTTCCAATGTTTGATTTTGTTTATTTCCTTACTTGTGCTTGCTCACCCGCCATAAAAAGGACACTTTACAAGTACGCGGATACACAGGTGATATGCTCAGTACATAAAATTACCTCTCGATTGAACCATTATGCCGCCGTCCTGTAAGAATCCCCATTAAATTATGAATGTTAAGAAAATTGCAAATATTAAAAATTCAAAACCAGCAAAATGATCTGAATAAAACACATTAATAAACAAGTTATTTAACCTTATTTTACTATCTCTCTTTATTATTATTCCTCGAGCCGAATATCGTTAACGTTATTGACTATTTGTTTTCTGTAGAGTCGTCTGAAAATGTGTTTGTGCTCTGTGTGCTGTTTTCGGCCAGATCATCTTTTCATTGAAAGCCATATATGCGGAAAGCGCTTCAAATCCACGCCAAATATAGTTAAACAAACATTTTTGAATACATAAAATTGTCCATTTCAGCGTCCCTGATAAACAAGATATAAATATATTATATGTTCTTAAAATGAATGTTTATTGCAAGAGTATGATTGAACATTAAGACAGGAGAGTCTTCTTTGTCACTGTGGCACATAAGGTGGGAATATTAATTTGGTAGTATTTGATCTCTCAGGAATTAGCTACTTATAAATAAAACGATTAACTCTAACATCTGAAATATGCATTGATCATCGATATCATTGGACGTGCATTAATTATTCCTCTGTATATGGAAATAGATGCAGATTGGTAAAAAGGAAAAAGACAATTATTTTAGCAGAAACATTATTGTCTACACTTAAAATTTGAGAAGTTTTTGTTTCCAATCAGTTTTAGTATTTTAGCTAAGGGCAATCACTTTATAATTATGAATTAAAAATGTTGTTCTTGCAGCAGGAATTTTTAGTTGTAGTGATGTCTGTAAATCAGAATATAATGTATGCTAAATCGACATTATGTGAATGCCAGATAGTTTGCATAATCTACAATCCAATTTATCAATATGCCTTCCCATTTTCCATGGTTTTAACGTAGTCACCATTCCTAGCTGCGTGACCATAACATAAAGTAAAATATCATATTTGAGTTGACAGATAAGGATACTCCTTGTCCACTTTGCTACCACAGAGAAAAACGTAGTTTCAATATTATAAATTAAGACCGTGTGTCTGACCATGAACAGATTTTACTACTTTATATTTCCAGGAGGAAAATATATTACATTATATGATTTTGGCTTTCAAAGGACATCTGTAGAGACAATTTAATTATTGAAAGTAAATATTTTAAGTCAAAGTGTGTCAATAATTTTTTTTGCCGTATCAGGGGATAATATATTATTGTATACATTATATGTTTCCCACTGTCCGAAAATATTTCTCGAGCAAACTTGTACTTTGTGCATCTACTTTGAGGCATGTAACGCAAATGATTGAAGTTGTTAACGAGAGTTTAGCTTTGTTATAAATTAACCGTCCTTCAAGTACGATTATTTGATCGTCTAACCAAGATTTGAATTTTATTGAACACAACCTATTCAGGGTGTTTAGAATCAACCATTATACACAATACATCTTTGCAGATAAGACGTATTTGCCTTGTATCACATAATTATCAAGATCATAAGGAATATTACACCTATGCATAAAACATTATCTGTGTTCTCTGTAGAAGATAATTATATACGCTATTAGTTTGAAAATGAATCCAAATGAGAAAAACAACAGGTGTTTAGATTTCAAGTCAAATTTGAAGCAAATCATAATATTGTACAAAGTTTGTGTATTTGTAGATTTATACGTGTTCGATAAACATCATGTTCACTTGTAAGATGTGTTAAAATAATAATCCAAAATAATACTTATTGTATCTTTTCTCCTTTTGTTTTACATGTTTCATGATTACTAAAGATTTATTTATAGATAAATTATAGTAAATTGATGATAAATCCCCGTTTTCAACTCCATTATTTAAATTGCAGTAGCAGAAACGTTTTACAAATATTACAGATATAAATTATATATATATATATATATATATATATATATATATATATATATATATATATATATATACATGTATATATATTATTCAGTATTGTAAATAGTGGTTGACGGAATCACGTTACGAACAATTATATTTCGTGAAAACTAACATTATCACCATATAGAAACAATAGGTTCATAAATGATGAGCACATCTGTGTGACATACGATGTATTGTATTGGATATGGCTGATGAGACAACAAATGACTAAGCTACTAATGGACAAAGAGACAACAGGCACTCTCTTGAGTTCAAAAAATAGTTTTACAGAGACATCACAATAGTAAAGTCACTATATTTGAATTTCTACTAAAAAGGACTGCGAAGAATGAGTGTATTTGTATAAATGTATATATTCAGATTGATAAGGTCGATAATTAAAAAAGTATGTACGGATAACTTACACAACTGTCTAAATTAATCAGAAATAACTCTTATGCCCTATATTACGTTCGCAGTTAAGGGAACAGTTTACACAGTTTGAATGTATTGTTTATCACTGAGATTGTTTTTCAATGTAAGTTGGATCATTGTACATAAATACATTCGGTATAGCTATAGATCAATACATACTATTTACCACGCAAGAGAATATGGAAATATGTTGCAAGATGGCAACGATTATTTACCCAATGCATACATCTTGTCAGGACATAGTTTTCTCTCAATCTATATCCAAATAAAAATCAAGTAGGTAAAAAGATCTTTGGATGCTATGTTTTCAAAGCAAAACTTATTTAGAAACAAAAAATTAAATGTCGAAATTCAGGTTTCGCATCTTTCAACAGGAATAAGTATTATGATAGTTTCACAACAGAAATAGATTGTCCCTCACCATCTGTCTGTCTATGTGTCCCTATATATATGTATCTGTGTGTGTGCCAGTATGCGTGTGATTGTGTGTCTGTGTCACTTTTTAATTAAATTTCATGTACATATCTTCCTTTGCAGACTAACAATGTACATCATTGTTCATCTATCTGAGTTTTAATGTCCGCTTTGTTTCCTTTCTGACACATATTATTGAAGCAGGTATACATCTCTCATTGCAACGAACATTGGCTTGATAATGGACTGTTTACTTTAGATATTGAGACACTGTGTCGGCCCGAGATCAATGTGTCTTTATTGTCTGACGCACCATACAATTTCTCTCCACAGACGCATAATTACGATGCTGATGTATGAAATGCTGTAGTTAACTAACATATCACCAGTTTAGCATTTATCGACTTTGGCTCCTATATATGACACAAAAGAACATTATGTATTGATGAGGTTTACCCTGTTTACATGGATAATTAGCTGATAGCCTGTACCATGATATAATCTCTCGAAAGTTCGATCGTTTGTAAGTCATCATGTAATTTACTTTATTTTGAACTATCAATTTGTTTAGCCAAATATGAGAATTTTATTGTAATAGATCAATTTGTTTATATTGAACACAACACTTTATTTTTGATGTTAGTTTGTAGATATTTGACTATATAAAAACGAAAGCATGCAAATAAACCAATTATTGCCAAGCTCCTATTTATATTTAGTATACTATAAGCAGAATACACCTGCCTTTTGTTTGAAACATTATTCAGATTTAAAAAAGACGAACACCGCAAAGGAGATAAAATATGCACATACCTTAACCAGTAAAATTACTGATTTGACATTTCAAACCTGATTATGTTAGTGGTGTGTTTGTGTAAAAGACGAGCGTTGTCGATAGTCATTTCTAGTTGCTTGCAAGTCCACTTTATATATGGGGTGTATGCACGATTGCACAAATATGAACATAGAAAAAAACATCCTTTGTCGCCTGCTTCCGATTTGTACAATGTCGCATCTTGTAAAGTGAAGGAATGATAACAACAAATTTGTCTTAAACTTGGATTTAACAATGTAAGTCATATTGTCATGTGTGCAAGGAGATATAACTCCAACCTCTCATCATTATGTCAATTTACGGAACTGTCCACCAGTTACCGAATAAGTTATACTACATCATAATGCTGTTTTAAGAAAATAGAGTCACATATAGCGTACACAATATCACAGTACATTAAACATGAAAGCGCTGAGGATGCTAGAGAATGGTCACTCTGTACACCGTCATGTTAGAAATTGTAAATCAATGACTGAATTAGCTAAACTATGTGGACGTTGTATTATATTAAAGTTTTACGTAATTGAATCCACCTGCTTTGCTCTGACGCTTTCTCTGCTGAGGTTCTCAACAGATGCCTGTTTCTAAATCTGTATAGAACTTAAAGTTCACCATACCTAGAACGTACCCTGTAATTTGAGAAATGCCACCTATTGTCATTTTCAACGATTTGGTTAGGACAATGAATGCAAACTACTGCCAACATGATCAGTTGTATTCAATAATTAAAATGATGTTTTATATAGTATTGTTTTCAATTCTAATTATTCATCTGCATTTGATTAATTTTTATATTTGTAATTTTCATAGATATATTTAAAATAAGTTATTCATTTATTGAACATAATTTAAACAAAGGTGTAACAAGTACAGTATATTATCAGGAATTGCAAGTGTTGTACATTGTCATTTATTGTCAAGAATCTGATTTAAATATAAAAATAATACATTAGGAGTGGGTTGTACCGTAACTACAATATACTTACTATTAGGCTCTGTACATGGTCAAGTTATAGATCGTAGTTCATGTGAACCAGGGTTAAAGATCATAGACAATTTCAAGTAAATATCCCCAGTGATGTTTATCTTAACTATGCGGCGATCAATATTGTAATGCAAAGTATATAAATATATATATTGCATTCAATAACCTTTTAATAGTCAAGACGTTTGCAGACTTCAAAACGGTTTCAACGCAAGTTTATAAATACGTATTTATTTTACATCATATATATTCTTATTATTATCTGGTACTATATAATAGGGTTAAAACATACAAGTTGTACTCTGTTACATTATTAATTAACGTTTAGAAAAGAGTTTAGAGTAAAAGAGTTTTCAATTATTTTTTCTTACTGCAGCGATAACTAATTTACTTGCCATTCATAGACTTTTTTAACTAAATGTATTGGTGAGTAAGATGGTATTTTCGCAATGGATTTAATTTCAATATTTGAATAATTTATAGAGTGGGAACATGTATATAATGGACCCAATGGTTTAAATTGTAGCCATGCCTATCATGTACTAACTGATAGTCGAATGAACTCTTCGCACTTAACCCTTTACCTTTTCGTTTGATCAAATTCGGATGAAGAAACGCCAATAGGAACAAATTCGGGAAAATACATTGATATATAATCAGCATTTGATTGCGTTATGCTTTATGTGAAACTGTGGAATAATTTCCTTTACTTACTCACGTCAGCAGTTGCAACGAAACCGCATATGTCAATTCAGATCAAAGTTTTGTTCCCTTGTACGAGTCATTGAGTTCTGTTTCGTTCTTTCGAAAATATATCAGACAGGAAGAATTTCGCTTCCCTTCATCAAAGTTTATTGAGTAAATTGTGCAACTACATTATATATTTAGAATAAACGTAAAAAAGGTCATCGAAATAAACTCAATTATTATATTATTATTTAGATTTAACGTAACAACAATGCAATTAAATAAATGTGGATATCATTATTCTATTTGTTTTTTTAATCTTGCCATTGATATACTAGCATTTTTCCTAGCTTTAAAACAAAAAAAAAAAGAGACGAAATTCCTGTAATCTATTGAGAAAGGGTGTTAAATTCAAATTCACAAATTGTGTGACATTTTTCATTCATTGCGTACAGCGATGCATTCCTACCCTTTCATGAGCAATGAACAAGTGGTTGTGCATTTTGATTTTGCTGCTCATTTTTTCCTCTTGATTTTTATGTTGGAATATATATTGTTACGTGCTTACGCTCGAATAAACAGTAACATAGAAAGAGTGAAAATAACAAGCTTGTAAAAACTTAATAAATAATTTATTGAGCACAAATATTTTCCTGAAAAGAAAAATAAACTTACAGTTTTAAGAATCAATTCCAAAATTAATCCAAAAATAATTCAAAATATAATCCACTAGAGAAATTGCAAAAGTCCTGGTAAAAAAATGTCCAAATAATTCTCACTTCGAATCTTAGTGAAGCATCCAAGATGGAAGACAATAATGAAATTTAATGAGCACAATTATTTACCAGATAAATAACAAAATAAATCACTTTGATCCAAACGAATTGATATAATTTCCAATACAAGGTAATTTAAAATAACTCAAAACGACACAATTTTATATTCTAACAGCCCAACATCTATTAAATAGTTCGCTCCAAAATATAATTAATATACCTGTTTTAACGTAAACAACAAAGGGGTCACATGATATTCTAAAATATTTAAGAACAAATTTACGTTAAAAAAATCTTGTCCACACGTATGACAGAACTAAAAATAGAAAGATGTTTATAACAATGCTCCATAATGTCCATGGAATCAACCAATCATTTCAAAGCTTGTTTGCAACTCTGAAGCCAGATCAGAAATAAGGTCAACACCTGGTATTTATTGTAAAGTATAGGTCATCTCCCAGTGAATGAATCTTAAACTTAAAATGTCAAATTTAAATCTGACAAACAAATAATTAAAAAAAAAATAAATGACCCAAATTAAATACACGTTACACATTCCCCCATAAAATAAAATGAAAGGATTATATGATACAACTTTATTTTTATAATAAACCAATTTACACCTGAGGTTAAAAGAACTATAAATTACACAGTGTATATGATATCATATATTGTTATACACGGGACAGAGCGTCTGCTATTATTTTTTTTCCCTTGATGCGCCGGATGTCAAGATTATAATCCTGCAATAACAAACTCCACCTTAATAATCTTTGATTTTTATTTTTCATCTTGCCTATGAAAGTAAGGGGGTTGTGGTCACTAAAAACTATAATCGAATGTAGCAAACAAATAAATTTAAAAATAAATGAATTATATAAATTATATGTAACACCTGCCCCATAAAATAAAAATAAAGGTTTATATCATAAAACTTTCTTTTAACCACAAACTAATTTACACCTGAGATTTAAAGAACTCGTATAAATTACACAGTGTATGTGATATAAGATATTGTTATACACGGGAAAGAGCGTCTGCTATTATATTATCTTTACATTTGATGTGCCGGATGTCAAAATTATATTCCTGCAATAACAAGCTACACCTTGATAATCTTTGATTTTTATTTTCAAATTGCCGATGAAAGTAAGAGGGATGTGGTCACTAAAGACTATAATCGAAGAATGAGCTAAACTAAGATAAATTTCAAAATGCTGTAAAGCCAAAATCAATGCCAGCAGCAGAGGGGGTGAATCAGACAACATTTTTAAACAAGTTTTCAATGAAATCAGGCTTCTACGGCCAAGATGTGGTGAATCGGATACAAGTTTTCATGGATTAGGATCAAATAAAAAATTCAATGAAATCAATGAAATCAGTCCAAAAAAAATCAATGATCAGGCAAAAAATTATGAAATCCTGAATGAGTAAAAACTTTTCAACCGAATATTTGATCCAGTCCTTAGGACGAAAATCACTACGACTTTACAAACAGACTTATTTGTAAAACCTCATCTTGTAGATCAATCAGATTATTAGACTGGTCAGTGAGTTTGAAATTAATTCTGGTTAATGAATTATTATGACATCGCATATAGACTGGATTCACCGGGGACTCAATTATTAAAAATCCTGGAGGGGCTGTTGGTGCAAATGAATACAAAATATATCCTTGCTGAGCTTGATTTGATCGTTCTAAATTTATTTGATAGCTTCCTTCGATAGCATCGCATACTAAATTGAGCGCAATCACCGTTGAAATATTCACATTGAACGGAGCAATATGCCTGCCGCCACCGTCTGGGTCATTATTGTGTTTGAGGATTTTTATTTCCGGTGATGTTGTTTTTTTCCACGTATCATGAATTATTTTAAAACCAATATCGATGGCATCACTGAGAAGTTTTTGTAGTTCTGGTACGTTATATCCTGGTAGTTTGAATGTTGGAATATCTTCTATGCGGATCTTATAGTCTGTTGCAAATGAATCTCTTGTTTTAGGATTACTGTCACCTAATACCTCTTGAATGATTTGCGCATTAAACGTTTCCATGTCATTGATGATTTTGTTACATGTTTCTACAACGCTGATAAATTCATCTCGAGTGAGAGTGCCGGATCTAAGGGATATAAACAACAACGAAATATCGTTATTGAATGCTGTGAAATTTTTAGTGATTTTATCTAGTTGAATTAAGTGGTATTTTATCCTAGTGAAGGGATTTACCACTTCAAAATCAAGAAAAAAAATCAATTTGTCATAATCGATATAACTCTTTATTGGATTATCAGATTTTATCCTGTCTGTGACATAATCGGTTTTTTTTTGGTTCTGGTAAATCAACGGTTTTTCCCCCGGTTGGTAATTCAGGCCATCCTAGTACGGTCCTTATTGAGCTTTGATAGATATCTACGACATACCCTTCTGTGCTTATTTCAATGGCAGATGATAGTGTTGGCTCATGAACTGTTATAGCTATTTTTGACTCTTTTCCAGTAATCGATTTTATTCTACGCGCGAATTCATTATTGATTTGTTCAATTTGGTATGATCCGGTTGGTATGGAAACAACATTCCAGTCTGGGGTACCGTCGTCTTTATTCTTATTTGCAAATACCAGGGAATTATTGGGTTGTTGACCACCAAATGATTTTGATCTGATATTAGGCCAGCTGTGATACACTCGTAATTTTGCTAACGCGATTTCCTTCACTGGGACCGGAGAGGGGAAATTCACACTGAATTCTGGATTCGTTGATGTTATTGAGATCATGCTGGTTTGTACTGGGTTTGTGTTCTCCACTATTTGTTGAAGTAATTCCATCTGTGTTGTCATTGTTATTATATTCATGATGTATTTCTAATTTTGACATCGCAGAATCATATATATCTACCATCGCTGAAAACTCACTCTCTGATATAATTGTATCATCGAGAGATGACGATATCAATGAGGATAATTGCGAGCATGCAGTGGACACAACATGAAATTGAATTATGTAGTCTTGTAGTTTCCGTTGGCTGCATGATGATATTTTTTTTGTGATTATTGAAATTATTCCCGCGATTGTTGTTGCCGCAGAAATGCAAATTGGAACAGCAATCGGGGCCATCATTGTCACTGAAGACAGTATAATACCAGCTCCGGTGATTACACCACTCACTGAATACACGGTAACATCAATTGCGGTAATTCTCCTGCGATATTTTTTAATTTTCATTGCATACTCCTCAGACAGGGTTTTGAGTCTAGTTTGATATTCTCTGACCTGATCATAGCGATATTGCGATGATGAAATCATTTTTTATTTTAAAAACGCTAGCGTTTTCAATTACGATTTCAATTTTCAACTTAAATCCGCTACGAATTCCACATACCACGTTGTTGAAACCCTAACCAAATTTTTATCAGTAGCTGTTATCGTGAACTTTTCAGTTGTATTCTTGTCGATGATCGTTGAAGTCGTATTATTGACCCCGGATGAACTGGACGATGAAATATTAAATTGAGTCAATGGTGTTACTAGTGTTAATCGATAAATACCCTTGACGTTTGCAGTGATATCTAATTTGTTATTTGTAGGTGTCCAGGCAAATGATCCGTGTTGGATAGTGTATACTACATTGTTGGTTTTCTCATGAGGAATTTTTGTTTTTTCAATGATTGTTATCATCCTCGAAAAATCATTTTTGATGGCCTCGGTGAAGATTTTCGTCTCATCGATGGATTTTTTGATATCCGGAAGTTTTAGTTCAATTTTATCGAATGTAGTTCCAATAAATTTATCAATGATATTTCTACGAAATGAGGTAAACTGTTTTATGTGTTCTTCGGTTTTAGATTGAAGTGTTGCTAGTTCCAACGCAGAATCGTTGAGAGTTTTAAATCGATCTGTAATCGTCGAAAAAAGTACACCCGGTTGGAGTTTACCCTGATCGGAAAATAACGCGATAGTATCCTCGATTGCGTTTCGTTGTTTAACTAAAATATCATCCAGGGAAATATTACTTGTTTTCAATTTACCCTGCTTGTCCTGAAATACAACTATTTCATTCGGGTCAACACTTGTTAAATTTAACGTCTCAGCGATTTCATCTTTAATTTTTTTTTTATATCACCGGTTGCAGTGTCATCGGGTTTGGGTTTCAGAGGTCTTCCCCAAATATCAATCATGTTATTGTAAAACTCTTTCTCTCTTTAAAATCGTTTCGATTTCCAGCGACTACTAGAGTATTCATTTACGACAATATGAGGTGGTTTTCTAGATGCTGAAATAGCGTTAAGGACATTTAATACTTCACTGCCGCATATTGGTGGGTCATTGATTTGTTGTGTTGGTAGCGTAGAATACCAAGTCTTCATTGGAAAATTTTTTATATAACGCATAAACTCTTTTGGCGGGGCTAATCCATATGAATCAAAATAGACAATCCCACGTGGATCAATAGCGTATGCAACCCAGTGAGTACCAGGTCCGGTGCTGTTATCGAGATTAATAATACCTGTTTCAGTTTTGTTTGGTTGATGTGGTAATTGATCTTTCATAAAAACACCTCTGAAATTTTTAATCGCTAGTTTTTTAGCAGCATCCATTAAATCAAAATTGGACATTGGAACCATCAAAGATTCCTCAATTAATAAACCGTTCCTGGTAGTCTTAGACCCCTTCCGCTGTACCATGAATACGGGGTTCCTGGTAGTCTTAGACCTTTTCCGCTGTACCATGAATACGGGGTTCCTGGTAGTCTTAGACCCTTTCCCTTTTTTTATATCCTTGTCCAGTTGCCTTTTTCAACGCCATTCCTGCTGCAGTACCAACGGCTCCTAACGCCGCTGCTTTAGCCACCGCTGGGGCTGCTGCTGCAATCAATGCTGGTATTGCAGCTAACAATGGAAATATACCGCCTGTTTTAATCATATTTTTGATAGCAGCCGCAGAAAGAGTAATCTGGACACCTTTTTTTGCTACAAGTGAATCATTGAAATGTTTTATTTGACGAGTTGTCAGCGATAATTTATTTGCACCACCAGTCATTTGATTAGGTTTCAACGTGATTGTGGTTCCACATTTTTTAGCCGAGTCTGATTGCAATTTTTTGATTTGACCAGGAGTTAACGCAACACTAATAACACTATATGACATGTTATACATAATAGATTGATTCTAAATCGTTTACAATTTCAATGAAAAATCGAGAAAATCAATCAAAGATTTTCTACTGGGGCATCTACCACTCTCATTTTTCCTCCAACACCTTCAAGTAGCATTGATTTATCACTGAGAATGACAGCAACCGCTCTATAATTAGCAATAGCACCACGGCTCACATTAGCTCTAAAATGTATATCAACAACAGATTGTCTTGTTAAATCAAGATGTTCCAATGAAAAGTAATAGATTGGATACAGATTTTTAAAATCATATTGTGATATTTGTAGACCGGTATCGACATTTTGATCACGTGCCATAAATGACAACAATCTATGATAAACTCGTGCAATATGATTTTCTGTGTAATTAAGTTGTATATCTTCAGATGGTTCATGTTGGCCGTTTATTCTCAGTGAGACGTCTTTCACACCTAACTGATCAAATATCATATGGCTGAAGAGTTGATTGCCAACTCGTGCGTTATCCTGTAACGCAATAAATATATGACGTGGCGCAGCAGCACCTTGTTTTGATGCTAGATTCCACGTGAATAACCCGTTGATATTTGATTGTTTAACATCTGTGCTCACTGATAACCAACTCAACAACGACTTTCCTCCTTGGTCCATAAATGATAGTAATCGTTCTTCTGCGGTAATTGCTGGAGTCAACACTGGCATCCACAATGATATTTTTGTTAAATTGACTTTACTGGCATCATCATTTACATGATCTGCAGCCGGGTTTGCTGGAATCCTCCAAATTGCGTCATTATCATCACTCTTTCGTACAAGCGATACTGTATGCTTCGCCCCGTAGATAACTTTTCTGACGTTTCTACAGAATCCAAATATGTGATGCAGTGGAATCGCGCATGAAAATGATTTACGCGCTCCTTGCAACATTAAAATACGTGTTGCAGCTCCTAGATTGAAATTAGCATCGTTGTTTATAATCATATCCTCGGCATCAATATTAGCGGTGCCAGCATTATTCTTTGGTCGTCTTACAACAAATTGATTTCCTCCAGCGGTATTTTTAACATCTTTTGTAAACATCATAGAGGGTCCTGCTGATCTTGTATAATCATCAGAATATCTTGCTAGCCCGATTATTGTTGTAGCCACATCAACATCACGATCTATCGACTCAATTTCTTTTCCATCAATGAGATATTTTGCACTCTCAAATAACGCCATAATACCATTATTGACAAACCCGACTTGAGTACCAGCTGGATACGGTGCTGGTACAGCAGGAGTATCAGCAGCTGTTATAATTTCTCCTTCGATTTCAATAAACGCTTCACAGGGCAAAAAAGTATTTACTGGTATCATGGACTTGAAGATCAATTCTTGCTCGACTATTTGAGTCTATGGCATGATAGGCGTAATATTGATAATCGCGTACAGAATCATTCTTGGGGACTGGGGCGTCTATATCAAATGCTGGATCAGGTGACTTTTTGAACATTTTATTCTATTTATCAGAGTCTAAATCGCGATTTTCCATTTTCATCGTGAAAAACGCTAGCGTTTTCTACTTAGTTTTTTAAGGCCACTTCCCGCTATCATATTTGGGTCGGGGGTTAAAGCCATCGACGCTAATTTTTCATCTACTGCGTTATTTATTATTTTACTAACACTTGCAGGCATTTCTGCTGTAGACGGTAACGGTTTCTTTTTTCGCCTCACTAATGATGTTATTTTATTCTTCGCAGTTGAAAATGCCTTTCCGGCAAGATCTCCAACAGCACCAATACCCTTATCACGAATAACATCAATGGCTTTCATTGATAATTGTTTAGCTAACGGCATCACTTTTGGGGCCATTCTTGAAAAGAATCCTAAAATGGTATTGCCTAAACCATCTCCATAGTATGCTTTATAAACTGGAAACCGAGAATTAACTACATAGACGAGGATTGGTTTATTATGATTGTAATGTATGATCATTATTTGAAATCAGAAACAATTTTTCAATTGTAAAACAATTTGTCAATCGCTGTGATACCCATTTGCTAACTCGTCAATGAAATCTCGATATGTTTTGATATCCATGATACCGCCGGCAAATAACCGTCTACAGATATCAGCTGCTTCATTAATTATTTCCGGTGAATTATTTCCAGCTCGGAATCCTCCGATTAAAACATCTAATCGTGATATATCATTGATAACACTATCAGGACATGTCCCTAATCCACTTCCGCTATAACCAGTTGCTTCATCTAGTTTTTCTAAATCATCATCATCATCATCATCATCATCAGGTGGTAGTTGTTGTTTTTTAGGAGAGAAAGATATTTTCTTTGCAGGTTGCTGTCGCTTTCTTTGCAATCTTGGCGTTTTTTGTTGTTGTTTTAGTTCTTCATATTGATTATACACGTTATCCACCATCTTGATATATTCGATGTATGATACACTATCTGTCTTAATTTGACTTTTTTTAGTTTTGATTTTATAAAATATATCAGCCCAATGAATGAAATTCTTAACAAACTTATGATGTTCTGGTTTCAACCATTTTTTTCTGTTTTCATAAGACGTAACAACAAGCGCAGGAATTTCTGTTGGACTAGTCTCATCAATTTCTGCTAACCCTTCCTCGTTAAATCTCACGCGTAAATCATCTACTGTTCTTTTGGATTCCATTTGTTTTGTTTGTTCAGTTTTCGCTGCTAGTTTTTCAAGTACAGAAATAAGACCCTCTTCTTTTCTTTTACCGTCAGGATCATCTCCCAGTATAGCACGCTCTACCCCGTACGTTGCTGTGGTTACTGGTTTAAACAACTCTTCAGATCCCGCAGCAAAATCAGTTTGTAAACTCTGTCGTTGTTGCAGTTTATTCCTGACAGAGTCACGAATTGGTACAAATCTCTTAATTGCATCTAATCGTTCACGAGCCAATCGGGTTGTTAATGCTTCATTGACCATTATTTGAAATCGCAAACAATTTTTCAATTGTAAAACACTTTTCCCACTTTTTTGACATGTCAGATGATTTTTAACACAGTCATGGAAGTGTTATTTCATCGTGAGACACCTTCTATCAAGGTTGTGGAAAGTCACATAATTGTATATAAAATAAATAATACTGTGACTTTCCATACTTTTCCCTTGATCGTCCATCAATTTTTTATTCAGTATGAAATATTTTCACTGTTTTAACACGGTCAAGGAAGTGTTATTTCATCGTGAGACACCTTCTATCAATGATGGGGAAAGTCACATAATTGTATATAAAATTAATAATACTGTGACTTTCCCCACTTTCCATTGATCAATCTGACATATCGTCCATCGATTTTTGACATCCCCCTTGAGGGTCGGCTAAAAAAAATGATAAATAATCGGGCAATCAAAAAATGATAAAGAGTCGGGCAATCAAAAAATGATAAGGGTCGGGCAATCAATTTTCTTGAATTAATGCTCGTAGGTTTCTAATTTTAGAGTTGACTTCTTTTTTCAATTCGTATTCGTTACCCAATTCTTTTCGTATCCCCTCTACGATAGTATACAACGGAACGAACACACTGATGTCACTGGAAAATGAAAGAGAGTCTCTAATAGAATTCTGAATTCTTTTGATGAGTGCATATTTCTTTGGTAGCATATATTTATTGTTGTTAACTCCGTATTCTATATCCTGAGAATCTGACTTAATTTGATCAGGATTTAACCCATCTGATAGTTTGATATCCTGATTTTTCAATTTTGCTATTTCAACTATGATGCTATTCATGTTTTCAGAATTCATTATTCT
The DNA here is from genome assembly GCA_030141615.1 of Unio pictorum. Classification (NCBI taxonomy): domain Eukaryota; kingdom Metazoa; phylum Mollusca; class Bivalvia; order Unionida; family Unionidae; genus Unio; species Unio pictorum. The sequence goes on along the minus strand of JARLTB010000019.1, from coordinate 1,218,087 downwards.
ATAACATGACATATCTCTAATTGAAAAATATGACGCATTAGACATAACTAAATTGAACTTTTTGTCCGCTCTTTTTTGAAATAGCCGTCTTGGTTATTCCCGATGCAACTTTTTGTACCGAGGCTCTACAAATATCGAAAAATTTACCGGCTTCATATATTGATTTAAATATTTTCTCTTCGTTAGTTGTTGTATTCAAAGATTTTACTGGTTTCGCTTTTTTCGAGTATTTCCCAGTCTTTCCTCGTTTGGTATTCTCACTTTGTGTGATAGCTTGCAGATTTGATAAAGAATTGTTTTTCGGATTAGAATCCTTGTGATCAATAACAAAACCATCTTTGATCAATCCATTAAAACATTCAAATACGAAACGATGATTGCGATATATCTTCTTTCCAACATTAAACACCAAATACCCCATACCATTGTCAGCACCAACTGAGTTCTTCAGTATACAGTGTCTTACAACACCATCACTGGATGCTTCATAATTTGTAATCACTGGGTGTGGTCTGAATTCTTGGGTCATTCGTATACTATACTATTTGTCTAATTCAATGACTGACCCATTTGCAGTGATTCATTATACATAAATCTTTCATTTAGACACTTGTTTTTAGTATAGCATGAGGGAGTTCAAGAGATTGACTTCGAAAAATGCTAAATTCAATGCTGATAAGGAGTGTAAGAGATTATTGAAAATTAATCCTAAATTTAATATCGATAAACCCAAAAAACGTCCAATAGACGGAAACATGAAAGAATTTAAGAGATTATTGAAAATTAATCCTAAATTTAATCGCGATAGACCCAAAAAACGTAACAAACGTCCAAGAGAGGGAAACAAACGTCCAAGAGAGGGAAACATGAAAGAGTTTAAGAGATTATTGAAAATTAATCCTAAATTTAATATCGATAGACCCAAAAAACGTAACAAACGTCCAAGAGACGGAAACATGAAAGAGTTTAAGAGATTATTGAAAATTAATCCTAAATTTAATATCGATAAACCCAAAAAACGTGTAGTAGACAGAAACATGAGGGAGTTTAAGAGATTATTGAAAATTAATCCTAAATTTAATCGCGATAGACCTAAAAAACGTAACAAGAAATTACCTTGGAAGGATGCTCAATTCAATCTTGATATAGTTTCTAATACACCCAAGTATACAATTCTTGATAAACCCATCAGAGACTGTTTTAATGAATTCAAGCGTGATGGAGCATCTTATTGTTGGTCAACATTTCGAATTGATGGTGTTGTTGACGCTACCATGAATGATGAAAAAGCAGCAGTGATCATTTCACGTCTTGGGGAAAAAAGTCATTTTTTCCGAATAAAATTCCTTATCCGTGAGGATGGAAAATGGATTATTAGGGATAAATTTGAACCTATCTTGAAGGGCAAAAAAACTATCACCGTGAATCAGGATTCAAAACCAGGAATTTTGACCGGAATTGACAAACCCTACTACGAAAGATCTTATCCTGTCACAGCAGTTGTTTACGGGGTCTATCCGCTCAATGAAAAACCTGATATTGCAAAACTAGCACCCATGAAATATTCGACAGGACTCAATTGTGTAGCAGAACGAATAATGGAACACTTCACAAATGCGTCCCGGGGGAATAAACTAACTGATCTAAGACGAAAAAAAATAACCGAGTGGGAATTAACGGTAAAAGAGAATGGGGCAACAATTCAGGATATAACCAAATTAGAAAAATCATTAAGATTTCCAATATCAGTAAGGACAATCACCGGAGAAGTATTATACGAATCGAAATATAAATCACAGGGAGCTCCAATTGAAATTATTGATCATAACGAACACGCGTGGTCATCTGCAGTAACAATATTTCCACGGGATAGAACCGTAAAATATATCCCCCAAATTGGAGAGTTTCTTTCAGAGCAGAAATTATTTGATGCTATTTACCATTTGAGTAAAAACGATCCCGTGTCAATGTGGCTATTTCATAGTACTTCAGACGAAGAATGTAGATTTGATCAGTTTGTATGGCCCAACGGAGAATTATACCGTACTGAAGAACTGCATAATCAAATGAAACAACTAGCTAGTGAGTTTTCTGGGGGCGGGGAAGACAACAATCAATTATTAGCAAACTATTTTACAGTACCATCAATTGCAGCACATTTTGCTAGAAAGAAAAACGCGTGGAAACCAACACGAAGTGAGTTTTTATCAGATGTCAAATTGTTCTGTCTTGAATACGGCCATGGATGATTATGGAATACAAAATACGACCCTGAAACCGTTATTTCAGTTGATATGATTGCATGTTATCCAGGAAGTTTTCTCGGGTATGGAGAATGCGAGAAATATTTTAAACGATTTGGACACCCCACACACGAAATGACCCGTGTTGCTATTAATGGACCACTGCCTGATTTTGATTTAACCGGATTCGCTTGTGTAGTATCATTTGAAATGGCTGAAGGACTTCATCCGTGTAGTTATCTTTGGATTGGTAAACACATGTTTGAAAAACACTGGATGCCAGTAGTGTTATTACGGTATATGCTTCATTGTAAGATGTTAAAATCATTAATTGTCAGTGAAGCAATTATATCCTATCGAGCACAGAAATCAGTCTGGTTACCACAACCTGATCTAGAAAAAATAATTAGCGAAGAGCGAAAACTGTTTCCTGATTTTAATGAACAACAAATCATGGATTGGTCCAAACAGTTATTTGAAATCAGAAACAATGAAGCAAAAAATCTCAGTAGAAGAATAATCGGTAAATTCACTCAGGGTGGCAAATACGACAATACGAGATATTCTTCATGATTGATTATAGACAATGCTGAATACAATTTTGTAATCGCGGATTTAACGAATAAAGGCCTATATGTCAATCGTAAGGACGCATTTATGTCCGATGGAATCAAATTGGGTACAATTGTTACTTACAATGATGGATACAATCCGCAGTACACACATTTAAGAGCTTCTATGCTTGGTTATGCTTCTATTAATTTATTTTCAATGATCAATAAATTTCCTACCACAGCAGTTAGAGTTGCCACTGATTCATTTTACATAAATAGCAAAATGGCTGATTTCAAGGCTACTGGCAACGAGAATTGGGGGTCATGGAGAATTAAGAAAGAAATGATTCATGATTATATTCAATCAGCAGATGTTACCATTGAAAATAATTATTTAGAAAGCAATCAGTGTTCAGAATTTTCTAATGCACCACCGATTTCTGATCCAATATGCCGGTATAAAACAGTTTATTTAAACGGCTGTGGTGGGTCAGGAAAAACAACCCGGGCAATTGAGTTATTTCGTGGGAAAAATCCAAACATGATTGTACTAACACCGACTCACAGACTTGCAAGAGAAATGATACAGAGAGGGGTAAATGCCTGCACTTATCATAGTTTTTTCCGATGGAAGGGAGATAAATGGACTCCTCAGCGTATGGGAGAGAAATTTATTCCTGAAATCATGATTTGGGATGAAATAGACACAGTGTCAGAAGATGTATTAAAAATATTTCTTGAGTGGTTGTTATTAAAAAATACAAAAGTCGTCATGTGCGGTGATCACGGCCAACCACCACCATTTGTCGGTGCATCCCCACATGAATGGCTAAATGGTTTTGTAGACTATTATGAAGAAATTGATACCGATCATAGATCACTTGATGAAAAATTAAAAGAATTTAAGAAACTAATTAGATTACAACCGGATATAATCCAGTGTGAGATAGGCCGTGAAATAATTTCAGAAACTCCAATGAATGATTTCTGGGAAATGTGGAGACCAAACGATTTGATCATTGCAAGTAGAAAAATAGTCAAGGATACACTTCAGATGAAGTTATTTGAATTGCATAAACAAAAATTTGCAACACTTCCAGTGCCTCTTTGTTATAGGCCATCGGATACACGAAAACAGAACATTGAAGTTGATATTCCAGGACAAGGTGAAAAACAAATTCTCGTATTAAATGATATTGTGCTGGTTGATATCAATGTCGTTGAAGATGCATTGCGTGCTAATAAATCCCCGTGGACGCTAGGATACGCAGCAACAATACACTCTTCACAGGGATTGACTATATCAGATACAATTGTTTGGATGGTAGATAATCGCATAGAATGGTCGAATTTAGTCTATCTTTCAGTATCCAGAGTACGAAAAATAAATCAACTTCGAAGAATTGTCCTCGATGATGAAATCATTGGTGATGATAATGACACCACAATAGATGATATTGATGTTAAAATTATTGATAAAAAACTCTCCGGTTACAAAAAACAAGACAAAAAAAAAAACAGCGAGAATTTGATATTGATGCTAAATTAATAATCACTTTGAAAAAACAACAGAATAATCACTGCGCAAGTTGCAATTGTATAATGCGTTGGCAGTATTCGGATAAGGATCCTCGCCAATTTACCGTTGACAGAAAAAATAACAATCTCGGTCATGTCAGAAATAATGTGATGTTGACTTGTCTTGAGTGCAATAGACGCAACGGTGCTAGTTAAGACCATGCGGTGGCAATTGAGTATCGTAAGGAATCACTTGTAATTGTTGTCTAGTAAAAACCCGCTGAGGGGCAGTTGAATCCAGTTTATAGACTGGAGGTCTACCCGTAGATCGTGTTATACTAGATATCTTGTGTGCAGTAACACTCCAAATAGGATCAGTAGCTCTTTTTCTGCCACCTTCAAGCTCTCCTGGTTCATATAAATACCTCACAATGACATTACTACCAAGAATTGGTTCTTTGAAATCTTTTTGTGGTTTTTCAGGTATTGACTTCTTTTTAATCGCATTGATAGGTTTCATGTTGATTGTTCTAGTAATCTCGTTATTCAGTGCAGTAATCACAGCTGGTAACCTTTTAACCCATTCACGGGATCTTTTTTCTTGGATGAATTCTTTTGCGTATTGATATCCAAATAACCGCTCAGCAAGGGTTTTATTAAACCGTTCTACAATTGCCTGATCACGATGCAGTGCAGTATGCCCCCGTCTGATAGTGACATTGTGATCTTTCATCGTTGTTAAAACAGCACCCTGAAATTCCTTGCCAGGATCAATTTGTAATAGATTTGGCCAGTGCAGAGGACCCCTTCGATAAATCCTTTCAAATGCAGAAGCCACTTCAGTGGACGATTTTGTTTTTAACGGTTCTGCTTCTTTGTATCGACTTGCAATATCAACTACGGTTAATGCGTATTTGTAACCGTGGTCATGTGGCAAAAATAATAGATCAGCCTGATGAACTTCATTGGGTCCGGTTACATCAAAATGCGAGACATTAATTTGTTTAGGCGGTGGTAAGTAAATTTGCCATAGTGCCTGTTTGGATAACCAATGAGCCGCAGTGGTTTTTTTCACTTTTGCAGCACTAGCGAGTTTATGGATTGCTGATTTACCCCTCCAGTATCCTCTTGGGGAATAATAAATAGATTCCATGTTGTTATTAATTACCAGCACCTAACATCTATTTACTTTTCATTGCCGATTTTATCAAAAATGAAGCCAATTTTTCTTTGAAGGATTTATCAGGAATAGCATTTAACGCATGAATTAATTTCACATCTGCTAGATGCCTGTGTTGCAAATTGCTGCTTTTATAAGCAACATCATGAAGGTGACAGGCCTTATCAATAGCGTTTATTGGTTCCTCACCGGGTCGGGGCTGATTTTGATCATTGAGTCTGATATCAAGTCTTGTTCCCGGTCCACAGTAGCTATACCCTGGAAGGTGTTTTTCTCCGGGGTATTTTGCCCATGGGGTTCCAGGGAGTTTTGCTAATTTGGCAGCGATATCACCTCCTCGTTTTTTTTTAAAGGTTCCTTGGGTTTAGAAACAAATCTAAATTTCTTTGTACTACATTGTACGCATTTACCAGAAAGCGCTGATCGGTTATTTTTTGTTGTAATCGTCGTCAAGTCATCTGTGCTAGTACGTTTTTTACACTTCACACAATATAGATCCATAATTTATGTATAGAGATATGAATATAATTGATTTTTCAGCGACTAAAACAAGAGAACCAGTTAAGCATCATGCAGCGCTACCAAACTCTATCCGCGCAATTATAATCGGGCCATCTGGATCCGGCAAGACGCAATTGTTGCTCAATTTAATAATGAGATGGATGAAGTGGGATAAGTTGTATTTAATTGCCCCTAGCGTAGATGACCAACGATGCTATGAAGTGCTAAAAGATTTCAATGAAAACGCTTCAGAGATTGGCGGCGAGGATGTTATTGAATTTATAACCGATATTGACGAGGCACCATCAGTAGAAGACCTCGATGGAAGTATCAACAATTTAGTTGTATACGACGATGTAATGTTAGATAAACAAAAAAATTCTGCTAGAATATTTTCCCGAGGCAGGCACAAAAACACGGATGTGATCTATGTCACTCAACGCTACACTCAGATTCCAAAAGTGATCAGAGATAATTGTAATGTGTTGTGTGTATTCAACGGCGTTGATACACATACGCTACGAAATATTTGGCAGACATGGTGCTCCGATATGGATTTTAATCAATTTAGAAATTTCTTTAGTCATGCTCAGTCTGCCCCACACGGATTTGAAACAATAAATTTACATGACCCTCGAACACGATATCGTATCGAATTGGATCAAATATTCGGTTGAAGACGAATGGAGGCTTAGTCATTTTTTTGATTTCATTGATTTCATTGATTTTTCATTATTATTTTTTGCCTGATTTCATTGATTTTTTTTTTTGGACTGATTTCATCCTAATCCATGAAAACTTGTATCCGATTCACCACATCTTGGCCGTAGAAGCCTGATTTCATTGAAAACTTGTTTAAAAATGTTGTCTGATTCGCCCCCTCTGCTGCTATGCCAAACATTCCTTCTCGATAGTTGAATAATTTCTCTGGTGCTTATTTAATTTCTTTGAAAAATAGCACACTGGATGTTCAATACCATTTCTGTCTTCTTGAATTAAAACTGCTCCAACACCAACATCACTTGCATTGACAGATAATTTGAAAGACTGACTGAAATTTGGAGCTGAAAGAACTGGTGCTGTTTCAAGTATAGCTTTTAGCTTGTCAAAAGCCTCCTGATATTTTTCAGTCCAAAAGAACTTGTTCTTCTTCTGTAATAAATTTGTCAGGGGTTCTGCAATTATAGAAAAATTGGAACAAAATTTCCGATAGTGTCCGGCCATACGTAAAGACCGCATCAGTTGCTTTCTTTTTCAGGCACAGGGAATTTAGAAATAGCCTCAACCTTAGCATCTGTTGGTTTAACTTGTCCATGCCCCACAATATGTCCTAAAAAAGTCACATTATCACGGCAGAACTCACTTTTATATGAATTAACTGTCAAACATGCATCAGTGAGTCTGTCAAAGAATTTTCGAATTGTTGCTAGATGAATGTATATACGTATGTATGTATGTATGTATGTATGTATGTATGTATGTATGTATGTATGTATGTATGTATGTATGTATGTATGTATGTATGTATTTATGTATGTATGTATGTATGTATGTATGTATGTATGTATTTGCTATTGTTATTCGTGCGAACTGTAATAAGTGTAATTATGTTTATAGTCAATAAACTTTACAATTTAGATAATTCGTATTATTCTGTGAAGAATAGAAGAGCAGGCCAGATTCCGTAGTGGAAGGAGCACAACAGAACATATATTCAATCTTAGGATTATGTGTGAAAAGTACTCAAAACATGAACACAACATCTATCATGGGTTCATGGATTTCAAAACGGCTTTTACAGAGTGTGGCATAAGGCATTGTGGGCCAAAGTGAAGAAGTACAACATGGGTCAGAAGTTCACCAATACCATCAAGTAGCTGAAATCCAAATCTACCAGTGCAGTAATTGATCAAGGTCATGTGAGGGACTGGTTCAAGACAGCAGTTAGAGTACGGCAAGGTTGTCTCCTGTCACCCACGTTTATCAACATCTACGTAGAGCGCGTCATGAGCCAAGCCCTGGAAATCCACTGTAGGACAGTGAACACTGGAGGTTGTAACATCACCAACATACGCTTTGCACACGACAATGATGGGATGGTAGGGAGTAAAAATGAGCTTTCCACTTTAGTGAAGAACCTGGATGAAACATCTTCCAGACTTGACGGTGATGAGCTCCGATACGACAAAACTGATGACAAATAGTGACAATAGTTGACAAATCAACTCTCAACCAAGATTAAAGTCAGAGGACAGGAACTGGAAAGAATGGGTCAATTCAAATATGTTAGGTTCATAATCACCGAAGATGGATCAAGAGAATAAAGTTTGTCACGAGCAGCGCAAAGAACGGCAGCTATGTAAAAGTTAAGACCCATGTGGAGAGACAAGAATATCTGTCTGAAATTTATACTATGCCTACTGAGAGCACATGCCATCTCAATCTTTTTTTATTCATGTGAGGGCTGGACCCTGACAGAAGAATTGCAACGAATAATTCAGGCACTTGAAATATGATGCTTCAGAACTATCCTTAGCATCTCTGACATGAAACACATCACAAATCAAGAAGTGCGTAATACCACCTGTTACAAAGTAGGCCATTATGAAAACCTCATCACCACTGTCAAAAAAGAGAAATCTGAAATGGTTTGGCCATGTCACTAGAACCAACGGTCTATCCACAACAGTAATAAATGGCAGTGTTCATTGTGAAAAAAATGATAGATGAAGACACGTGGTGGGAACTGGTCAGATGTTCAGTAACACAGTGCTTCATGTTTTTGACTGATTATAAAATCCTTTTTACTTTATATTGTCATTCCTTTCTTTGTCACAAGAACATTGCCGATATCACGTCACACACGCAGCCGATTTCGAAATATACCTGAGACAGAATATTGATGTTAACTTTTCTAAATGTTATAATGTAATAATTTATGTTGATTGAATAGGACAGTACACTCATGTCATATTGAAGAATATTGTAAGTAAAATATGTTTGTAATGTGCGTACAAATGTTTCATATTTAGATATACGTGTTTTTCCCAGTAAATATGGTTTCGTTTAGACGCGTGTCCCCAATTTTGCAAATTAAATCAAATCTTTGTCCAATGAGAATAACAATAAGAACGACAGTTATACAAGAAAAGTCAACGAGGCATGTTTGCACTCTTCTTAATATAAATATAACTTGTTCTTTTAAAATTTAACACGGTTTCATTCACCATAGTCTATTTAATCTTCCTCATTTGTTGATCTGCCCCTAATCTGTCATCAATAAATGTGCAGATTAAATGTATAGATCTCTATTGTCTTTTACAATAGTGACGTCACAACATGGAGAAGTACAAATTTGCTTATCAATATGAGTGGCTTTAAGTGTGAGATCTTATCGAGCGATGTTGAATCCAAATTGGGATGGTTCACACCTCTAGGTTAATAGTATTCAACTTGATTGGGCTTTGAACTTGAGTTTGCCGTATGCATTTCATATGGTTCGAAATATTGACCTTCAAAGGAAACGCGGAAGTATAAGAATCCAAATGATATCAGTATTTGTCACAAAATGGTATGCATACTCAAAATCTATTAAATGACACCCATATATGTTATAGTTTCTATTCAATGGCTGCATGACGTTTGTGACATTTATACAACATCTCCTTCACTGCTGACCATCGAATAAACGGGAACCCAAGATGATAATTCCAGTAAAGTTTTCTCACAACTCCAAGGCAGGCAACTGTTTCGTATTGAATTATTTGTGCTTATGCCATTTCGGTATACTATAGATATTTAACTTACAACAACGTGTTTGACAACACTCCCGCTAGACAAAAATGATATACTATTTGATCTGGTGACATAAAATTTTGGTAGAATTTCGTGACTATAAGTTTTCAAATTTATAGCGCTCCCCGAAATAATGCATTTGTTCTTGTTTATGACAATATTTACTGGTCAACCCGTCTTTACCATATATGTTTGTGCATTCACGTTTACAATTTTAACCATTGTTAAATAATGCACCTACTATTCTAGCTATCCTTCAGCTCAAATCACAATAAAGTTGAAAGTGTTTAATATACATCCAGGTCAAATACATGAAATATGCACCATTGTTTGACATTAGCTAACCGATACATGTAAGCCGCAAGTTTTAAGCACGTCAGTGTTTCATTACTTTATTGTATTGTTTTGTTTAAGTGTAACCTAAATACTGGAAATAATTTTCCGTGTGTTGGTAACCAGGTCTTGATTTGTCATTAACCACAGCCAAAACAATATAACGAAAGTCACGTTTAGTCAACCAACTGATGCATCAATCCATTGTTTATTACGGATGAATCTATTATTGTCGTCATGAACCACACTATTTCACAAATTTTATTAGTATAGTTGAAGTCAATAAAAGGTCATTGTGGTGTTTACTATGTATATGTGAAGATTATACTCGATTCCATTTCTTAAATTATTCTCTGCCTTCGAATTGTTTTGAAAAAATTTTAGTATACGATAATCAAATGATATTTTAAGTAATAGCCGATGAGAGCTTATTTGTAGTGTCATTAACAAAAGTCATAATACAGTCCTAATAACAGTAGATTAACAAGCACACTATTGAAGTAAAATATGCTAGAAATGTTATTTGGTACTATGTAATACATTTAAAAATGAATATTGGAAAAACGTTGTTTACAAAGTGAACAAAAATAAATTTGCAATATCAAACGTTGTGTCAATGTACCATAATATTTCGGGTCCACTCATTTTGCTTAAGGATATATCCCGGCCATTTCGATAGTGTAAACAATAATGGTGTCATATTCATTGATATGCAAAAACGTTTACCAGAAACAAATGACAGTCAATTGGTTTATTAACTGTCAATCTGATATTTTTAAACCACACAATGGACTGACCGTTCATATGTATGTGTTAGACTGAATTAACATCTTCGTAGAAGGTATTGAACATTATTGACCTATTAAAATTGAAATGTATATGTACTATTATTCAGCACAAATATAAGTATCCAAGGGTCCCTGACTCGTATTAAATATGCAAATGCTATGAAGAAACAGTATGTGTAAAGACGTCAGCTAGCGATATACACACATTATAATAATTATAATTTGATATATTGTAAAATTTTGCAATGGTGAAACTAGGTGATATGAATGTCTCATGAATTTGAATTGAGTCGGTGTTTACATAAATGGATGATGTACTAATTTACAAATTTTCGTGGCATAAACTTGTGTACATGATATTTGTGTAATAACGAAACATACTAAGTGAGGAGCAATGTTGATTTGTTAATATCAGAAATTTGTATATGTTCAGGACTTCTATTTTCAAAATCCTACACAGAGCTATATATTAAATTCGATGACGAGAGCATATTGATTAATAAGTAAAACAGTTGTGATATAACAGCAAACATATATTAAATAGGCAGATAAGGAATTACCTAGTTGATGTCAATACAGACATATATTAATATCCATATTATATTGTTTTAATTGATATACCAACTACAGCTATTAAGTTTATCATTGTTAAGATAGTAGGAATGCATCCCGATTTCATAAATATATGTCAGATATGCAAATATTTTAAATCGGACAAACAAAAAATAAACTAATTTGAATTGATCGAAAATATAGTTTCCCAAAACTGTCCATAAAAGCCGGCTTCCCATCCAAAGGAGTTTATCATAATTATGTACACTACTGGATTCAGGCTGACATTGTTCAGAGTCTTACAAAAGAAAAATACAGTTATGGATTAAATACGTTTTGAGAGTCATAAAGGTCTTCCCAAATTAGGCTTGAATTTATAATATGTGAAAACGAAAATAGAGATTGTATATACATGTACTGACTAAAAAGCAATGAAATACTGAAAGATACAATGTGACAAGAAGCCTTGTTTTCAAACAGAACACTATGATATTTTCTAATACAATATTTAAGCATCAATTTGATTTAACAGATAATGATTTACAATAATGTAACATATTTGAAGAAATTGATAATACAATATGAAAAAAGTAAAACAATCATGTCGTGTGAAATACCAACAAAATAGAAATGGAGATTTACAAATATCACATGTAAGCATCAAACTTAAGGCGGCTATAAATTTATAGCAGAACATTGCATGCCAATATAATTACAACACCCCCCAAAAATAACCAACAAAAAAAAACCACAATAGCATTAAAATGGAGATGGATTTCAGAGTTAGACATATTGTCTCACACAAACACACACGGCGGCATTTTAGGTGCGTATGTGAGACATGCAAAACGTAATAAAAGCGAAATGAACATCACTTAATTGTTGAGGATATAATAAAGAGATTTAAGCTGTTACAACTGCTTGAGGGATGTAGCAGACACATTGGTAAAAGTTGCATATTTACATTCAAGAAAACGACTGCGTGATACTCCTCATTTTGCAGATAGTAGTAAATTGTAAATATACAACACATGCATAAAAACAATGTGATAGAGGGAATGGAAAATGAAAAGCAAATACAAGATATATCATTATTTTGTAACTGATGCTATATCATGGCGATATTACACTAGCTCTGCGCCAATTTGTTTGTTCAGAGCAATAATTCTTATAGATAGTTATATAAATAGCAACATGTGAAAGTCGACAAATTTGCAAGAAAATATCGATATTATTGTACAAGAGTAATTAATTTAATATTGTTTGTTTGCGCATGAAAAATATAAGGATGACGATCATTTTAAATCAAAGTAAAACATTACTTTAAAACAGTTTAGACTGTTATGCGCCAATTTGGTTGTTGAGAGCGCTGCCATTGATACAACATAACATACAAAATAGTTAATTGGTCAATGATACGAAAGCAAGAAAAACTACAAAACCAAATTGCTGTGTAGAGATAGTAACGTTTTTACAATATTAGAGCACCTACTCTTGATGTTTGGAGAACCTTCTCACCTGACGTAATAGTCAATATGAATTGGTAGTGAAAATGGACAGGTTTCGTCGCTACTATAACAACTCACAGAACTCTGAAATGAAATGAAAACCTACAATCAGTACAGACTAACACGGAACGGCTGAATATCATTTTATTTGATAGCACGAACATACATCGGTAAGATCTGAAAATACAGATACAATGAGTGAAAGTCAATAGAGTGTGTAATATCTTCATATCAATAATTTATATTAGAATGTTGCAATGACTCATAACAATTCAATCGTGGAATAAAACTTAATGTGTAAATGTCAACAGACAATAATGTTTGCAGGGTTATGGAATATTGTCTCTTAAGACGAGCACAACGTTTGACTATGACATGAATTGAAACAAGTATACACTGATACTAATGGCATTCTCGGCCGCAATGTGCTGCTATAGATTATAAAAGCATGTTCATCAAAGAAATCACAGTTTGAATCATAAGATTAAGCAGCCAGCATTTAATCCTATCAACAATTCAATGCAATACTGCTCCAGTGTTATTCAGTTGTAATAGTTGGCAGTGTGTTTTAAACGCTTTTAAATGTTCTCATTGACATAATCAACTTAGCCACTTAACAAAGTAGTACTTCCTGTTCCACCTTTAACATGTATACCAAAGTTGATATTGAAACCACATATATTGATATCACCATTCTTAACCAATGATTGTTATGCATTTTCTTTAAACGTTTTATCAAAATTATAATTTTGATGTATACAATGATTTGAATTTTCCCCATTAAACTCCTCTTTTCTGGATTTCCAGGTATTTGAGGTGATGCGTGTTAACATTGGGGGTATCTGTGCTTGACATTTGTCAATATATCAGCTTGTTAACCGAGCAGTTTAATAAAATGTTATTCACGCAATAACCAACTCGGCAATGTCCGAACCATTTCACTTTCCTTTAAGGTGATTTAACCTCTTTTAGTTGCTTATGTTAGGCGTCTCTATATCCAGTGGTATTTGTTTTATTTATAAGATGGTAACTGCTCGCTGTGATGGACATTTCTGTAGTGTTGACATTCGCTATTTAACACAATCAACGCTGTTCTCAGTCTCTACAATATAGATAGGCTAGATATTAAACCTCATTAATCATACGGTATTTATAATGTTAACGTCCAGCCATATAAGTATCTGCCTTTATATATCTGAAACGAAAATCACATTGTATTGTTCATGCAACTGGTGTCATCACCCATCAGTTTTGTTCAAAACTAACAAACCATTTTAGACTCTTTAGATGATACTATTTCATCATATTAGATGCAACATCTACGGCCATTGGCTATTCTAACGGGGATTTAAGATTGCATGAAATCTATGTGCATCTTATTGCATTAAATCATGCAACAGGTTGCTTTCAGAGCGCCCTAAGAATATAGAAAATATGCATACACTTTAGTCGTGTCCGTGAACGTATTTTATATTCGTTAATTCTTGTGATTCAAAAACATTTTCAACCTCAAGCACAGTAGCAATTTTCTGACATAAACGTTTTAATTACTCTTACGATATATTTCTGAACCATTCTCTACATGAAAAATGTGTAACCCTCCTACTAGCGATTTACGGCATTGTTATATTAACATGGTAAGGTAATGTAGGTGTTCGTTATAATCATCTTGACTTTAGTTATGCCTATACCTGCTTGGCAAATAATTTCTAATCGAAATTTCCATTTACTAAACGATTACCTCATGTGATGTTTGTATTAGCGATATATATTATATATATCTATATGGAAATATGTGACATACAAATACGAATCCACATCTTATTATATAGAATGGCGAGAAAAATTGAATGTTTCATATAATATAAGCGCGAATTGAATGTTTTTGTCTCGTCTTAGATTGCAATGCGATATTGCATTAACCTTTATCAATATCGTACATATCCATTTATCACATTTGATAATGCTATTATATATTAATGATGAGTGTGAGGTTTTACAAAGAGATATTATCCATGTAATTGTCAGAGAGATACATCATATATACCTATATGTAATTATCTGAAATATTAAACTCGGTAGGTTGGGTTCAAGTCTTCTGTATCATGTATGGTCTGATAACCAAATTAAGTCTGTAAATACCTATTTATACCTTTGATATTGGAGATTCATGTTTTAATGACTTCACATCTGCACCAATTCATGTCAGGATATTAGAATACTACTAAGAGAGATATTAAACTATTCACTTTTTATCGGAGAAGATTTAGGAACAGGAAACAAAATAAAAAGACAATTTTGGATAGAAATATACAGATGTATTCATAACCATTGATTGCAATATGTATGTGTCTTAACTGTGGAATATTTTATTATCTTGCTCATATCGACATAAGGAACAGGTCAGATGCAAACCAAATTGAATTCAGTTCTGACTAAAGCATAATGGTCATGCATGAATTAACACATTTGGAATTAACCTCCTCGCAGGAACGGTTTCGTTTATTTGTGGTATCATCCATCAATTGCAGTGTTTATGTGGCCTTATATGTTCCGATTAAGCGTAACACGTAACACATAAATCAAATCAATTATTATTAAAGTATAATTTCAATTTCGTGTATTTAGAGTAAATAAATACAAACGTACACTCGTATAGTTTGTGGCGACGAATTGAGTTGTTATACTACAATTCAAAATTTGAGAAAACAAAATATGTGCCCGTTGTGAGAATTCGGACTTCAACAGTATGTATGATCGTCGCATATACTCTGACATGTTTGAATAGAATAAGTAATTATTTTCATCAATAGCACAAACTGCTTATGAGCAATCGATAACACATAAAGCTTATCGAATTATGTGGCTTTCATTTTTAGAAGTTCCATGTGACTTAGAGCAAAATTAGAAAATCATATTTTTGTGGAAATCTTTCAATATTACATCAATTATTAATACATTTTGTCTCCTAGCCGTTCAGTGTTTTCGTTCATGGAAGTTCCTCGCACAATTGTGTGGTCTGCAATTTCGGTTGGTCTCGATGTTGTCGGTTGTTTTGTTTCCTTAATCCAGGTCCTTCGATGAAGTTTCCGAAATGTTTTCGGAAGATGTCTTTCGCTCTGTTACGTTGTTTCTTGTATTTTCTTGTGTGGGGTTTTCATTGCAGGTATTGCTTATGGCGGACAGAGTCATCACCACTCCTTTCCTAAAGCCATCCGATATCATACAACCGTCATTATTCTTAGAATTATATTCCGGTCGGTCCGATAAATGATTCCGTCGTGAACTACAATAGTGGTCAATTGCCGTTATTTCATTCGCCGTATTTGCCGATTGTGTTTCAATCGATGGTTCCCCCATCCGCACTGTAACCGCTAGTAATGTTTGAGTCTGTGCAGCGCATTTATGAGTTACATCTCATTTATCAATAGTACATACTCTATCAGTAAGCATTTTATGTAGAATCAGTTGGTGAGCCTTTAATTTTCTATGTTAGCGATCAAAACAGATGCATACAATTGAAAGACAAAATGAAACAGCACCAATATTCCAAACTGGGCCAGTACTAACGGTTGCTTATTCTAAAAATAAAAAACGGTATGAATTGATTTATGTCAGTTGCAAATCCATCATGAAGAACCTAAACACACGCAGACAAATATATTTATTCCAGTTGTTGAGGAAAGGGTTATTGGTGATGGATTTATCTTCTACAAAACATTGAGTATTATTCCACGACTAAAGAACATGAAATATAAATGCTTTAAATCTCTATATATATGTACGGTAGTAACGCACACTGATTGGGGTGCGAAGAGAAAGGTCATCCTTAATTTATGAAGAACGTGTATCGGCTCCAAACTAAAATATGGTTTTGTTGTTTATGGTTCAGCAAAGATTGGCCCAATTCATCATCATGAAATAAGACAGGCTCTAGGAGCATCCAAGACATATCCATATGAAAGCCGTCTCGCCTAAGCGAACGAACCACCTTTATCACATCGTACATACCTACTTTCTACACATAATGCTCTCAGTTAAAGATCGAACATTCTAAACGCTGCTTGTACCCAAATAAACCAAACGTCGTACCTTTCGTTGGCATTATAATAAAATCCTGCCTTGAGAGTAACATGATTGGCCTTTATAAAACTCGATGAACGAATGTACCTAAAACACCGCCCTGATTCCTTAAACATCTGAACGTTCCTTTTATGTTACACGATGGATACAAATATGAGACAAACCCATCCATATTCCATAACTCTTATCAGGAACTCTTCACCAAAGTTAGATTCTACACAATAAGTTACACTGACAGATCAGCGGACGATGAAAAGACTCCCATACCCTATTTAGATGGAAAACAACAAAGTTTCGATTGCCAAATGTTATATCAATCTTTTCAGACAAACCAGAAAAATGGATCAAGATATGCAAGCTAACGAAATCAAACCTGTTTTAAAAAAGGCATTATCGTCTTTGTTTCACTGTCAGTACTTCTATCACTACACGCTAGAAAACTGGAGAACCCATTATTAACCAATATTGACGTCACATATAATAATTTTAGTAGTACCTCCCAGAATGTGTAAAACTGTTACTTACCTAGCCATAATCCTTTTGAAGGTAATCAAAAAACAGATAGCCCTATCCCAAGAACCATCTGATTTTAAACCACCGTATACTGATTTTAAACCTAGTATCAAAGAGCTTTAACGCCAGAAGCTGTATGCGTTGTGGAATTGTGTAGTGAATAACAAACGTCACGCCATAAAGCCAACATTAGAAGAGAAAACACCTTAAGACATAACCATCCATAAGGAGGAGGTTATCATTGAAAGAATTCGAATTTGTCATACATATATAACCCACATCCCGTTTACTAAATAGCGAAGAACAATCATAGTGTGTGTGTTGCAATGAAACTTTGACTGCTAATCTCTTACAACTGGTAATGCTTTTCAAAGAAATGTATTGATGAACTTCGAAGGTTGATATCAGTATCATAAATACTGAACTGTTTACAAACACAAACACCGAAATGAAGTCTAAACTATATAAATGTATCCGCAACGAAAGTAATCCCTACCATCACCGAGGTGTAGTAAAGTTGTTAGAGTTTCGGACGCAACATTGAACGGTCTCTGGATCAATACCTACCCATGACAACATGTATGGACTAAATTGAAAAGACATTTATCGTCCATGTCATTGTCTGTTAAACCTAAAGAATCATTAAATGATCGTTAATACATCAAGACAAAACATCGTTACAACAAAAAACATGTTTGAAAGCAACGTTAGTGTCATCACGAGCTTGCTATGATATCCGTTTTACACATGTAATCAAAAGTATGGATTATTATCTTCGTCATGCTTTACAAAACATGCCATAATATAAACAAAGCGATAAACGAATATGGCATGTTTTTTATCAACAAATGAATTGAACTCATTAATGTAAGTTATCCGTTTTAATAGTAAACCCCTTATATTAATTAACAAAAATGTCAACAGCGATTTAGTTCCATTTTATTTTTATATTTTAATGTTCATACAAACATACCAATGGTGATTCCCTCTCGCTTACATTAAGCAAAATATCATGTTTGGAAGTATCATAATAATGCTTGATAGGAGTTTAGAGAAGGAAACTTATTTCAGCCTGACTAACATGCTGCTTTGAACAAATACTATTTGGTTAGATTCTAGCGTGCATCAAGATGTACCATATACGTCATACTAGCACGTTTTCCTATTCAAATTAAGTGAAATCATCCAGCAACAATAATGAAAAAGAAATGTAACTGAAAATGCATTTCATTATAAGCAGCGCTATTGCAGGAAATTGCCTTGTGTTAAGAAAGAACATTTATCAGTTGTTAGCAATAAAAAACTGATACAAGAGTTGATGGCACAAAGTGCCCTCAATAAGTGATACAATATACCAACACTAGTTTATTTAAAATATCAACTGTAGTGAAATCGTCTTAATTGATGCCATCATAATTGTAATTGGAATGATGTATAGTTCGTGAATTTGACACAATTATAACAACATCTGAGTTTCTCTTCATCTCAGTTTTATCCAATGTATGAGCTATCCACCAGATATTTGTATGGTAATATATCATGGAAGTGCAGGCTAATCTTGTTGTAATTGTGATCGCTAGTACTTTTACAATATTTGTATTTGGATAGTAGATGAGTGTGGCTAAAATGCACTTGGGACTCCGAGCTCCATGTCCCCATACCTTCTTCACTTGATTAAGCATTGAAGGTACAATCTTTGATAACACACACATTCATACTAATTGAATACAAGATATTTCAAGGAAGTAATATATTATATATAAACGTGCGATGGGTATTTCGAATGTTTGGTAGTAATGAATATCACATCAGTGTATTTCTTTAGTCCTCGCAATTCACATCTAAAAACCAATTTTGCTGAGTAATAAATTATAATTGATATCCAAAAATAAATAAATTTTCATAGACCAATAAGTTAAGGCTCATTTTGATGATGCGAGTAGATATGTGTCCATGCTGTTATGTCTCCTTAGCTACATTAGATAATTAATATGTCTAGGAAATAAGAGAGTTGAGGTTTGTACTTGTTATAAGGATATTAGACGATTGAGAGTTTGGAATTATTAAATTACATCGTCGTATATATTATTAGCTTGTGTACGGGTGTACGTTATTCATGTCACAATCAAAGTATTTCTTGTGATGAATCCCATGGTGTGTTATCTAATATGGAACAAAGAAGTAGACAACAAAATGTAATATTATTGTTTTCAGATACTAACATTCATCACTAGTATGATTTCCGATTTAGATCAAGTGCAATTTTTCAGCAAAAGTCATGGATAAAATGTACTTAAAATGCATTCAGTTATAACGCAGGGTTATTCAAGTAAACTGCATTTGTTTTTTGAACGATCCTCTATCAGTAGCTACATGTAAACGTACTTAGCACAAACAACATTGATTAACAGATTGATACGAGAGTTGATGTGATGGCACGAAGTGCCCTCTATAAATGATACAGTTTCTTAACACAGCTGCAGAGAAACAATTTTGCTTGATGTCCTCATACTCATCACAAGTATGATGTAGTACGTGAATCTGACACAATTATATCAATATCTGAGATTCTAACCGTCTCAGGTGTATCCAACATATGAGGTATCCATGAGCGTTTTGTCTAGTACTGTATGTTGCAACTACAAAGCAATCTTATGTTTATTGTGATTTCACGTGCCTGTAAACTATTGACTTCTGATACTAGATGACTTTGGATGAAATGTACATGGAAGTGCAAGCCCGATATTCCCGTAATTATTTTACTTGATTGCCCATTGAATCTATAATCTTGATAATACACTCATATATACTGATTTAATATAATGTAGCAATATATAACATACAATATTGCGATGGCTTTTTAGAATAATTTGTAATAATGATTGTCAATCACATTAGTGCATTTCTTGAGTCCTCGCCGCGCATCTTTAACACCTTTCGCGCTCAGTAACAAATTATTGAATGTATAGTCAAAACTACTTTTCCAGAGTCGAATAAATTAATGCTCATGTTGATGATACGGGTAGATATGTTTTATACTTTTTTGTTTTCTAGTTAGTTAATTAATATGTCTAGGAAATAATAAAGCTGACTGCTGTAGGTATGTGCCTGTTCTAGGAATCTTAGGAGATTTAGCGTATGGCATTATTAAATTACATCGTCTTATAAATTGTTACAGTTCCTGTACTGTCCTACGTTGTTCATGTCACAATCGGAGCACTTCTTGTGATCATTGCCATGGCGTATTTTCTAACATGGAGTCTACGCAAGAACACACGTAACATCGAAGCAGGTAATAACAGCATGCACTCATAATTGTTTTCAGATCTGTGTTTAGACAGTTAGTATTGAAATATTGAATATTTTATCTTGATTAAACGTTTGCAAGCTGAAACGTTCTTTACAAATCTAAGTCAGCAAGTCTTTGCTGTTTGCCTTGTCGCAATAAATCTTGTTCTCTCATTCACAAAAACTCGTTGAAACGTGTATAATATGTTAATGCCCTGTCTCACCAACTATCTACCGTTACATTATTTTCGATTATGATTAATTCTATAGTGTTCAAAGTAGAAATTATGCGTTTTATACTAAGGAATATCACTGGTCATTGCTATAAACATATAGATCTTGGTTGAAACAAAGTATGTGTATTCAGTTAATAATATTTTATTTTGTGTATATATTTTGTTTTAAAAAGATCAATCTCTGTCACATATTACAAAACGTACTTTATAATTATTTAAAAATAAAGACGTACTTTGGCAGTATCTTGTTAATGCAAAGATCATTTTGTTGTAGAACGACAGCAGGTACTAGCAAAATGCGATACTGATTTATATATTACGCCTATCGCATCAGAAAGACTCCTGCTGATACCTCCGAATGAGGGTGTACGCATGGATCATACAACAACATCTCCAAATGCTCATGTTGAAAATAGAATGGATGTCTTACCTATTGATTGATTACCTCTTAATTAAATTAGTCTGCACGATATATCAGTTTGAATATAGATTCAAACACGTTTCATATGTTAACAGATTGTAGGATAAGTAGTAAAAATATACTTGTATTGGTCTTGAGTGACAAACATCAACAGTGAAACATGATTACTAATGAATAATTTAGCTCATCGAGCTTCGTTATATATTTTGCTTTAAGTTTTAAATTGAACCAAAAAAACAATATTTTAATGAATATGTGTTTCGCGTCTTCACAAATCTTGGAAAGTATTTATATATTACAATGGGTGGGTTATATCATTTGTAAATGTCCAACTATGTAATTATGATATATCAGGGGTTACCTACATAGTGTACGCATGTCTTCAGTTCATACAATGTCGGATGTTTTGAACACATTCTTTGAAAGATCTGAATTTGTTGCCATATTTTGAATTTTCTTTTTCTACCAATGCACTCCACGAATCTTGTCAATGTAAATACACTTGTTTTGGTGACATTATGGAATTTTCAGTAGTCACTATACATTCGGATGGATTGATTTGCTTTCGTCACAAAATGGTCAATTCCAGATGCGTTCGTCTGGTACTATCATATAATATGGACTTTCTGTTTTCAAACATTCCTATTTGAGAGGGTTCATTATTTCAGTAGGTTTCGATATTAGTTAAGAATCGGGAAATTCAATATGTTATTGATTTTATATGTTGCAAGATGCATACAAAATAGCTGCTAATTTGATTGTGTCTGTACAGATAATATAATAAAATCATGTTACGTGCTTTCACGATAATATAATAAAATCATGTTACGTGCTTTCACGGTGTGAATATCTAAAAGTTAATTGATTAAATAATTAAACTAGCTAACTGTATCAATCTACTACCTTAAATAGCACGCATATTTCTGTTTTTCTGAAATATCACAGTCGTTCTCCTTTAGTTCAGCTCAAATAACCTACGCAAACAGCAAATAAGTTGTTCCGCATTGCAATGAATAAATTAAAAGGATGGGCTGTCAGAATAAAAGAGGAATTGCTTGCTTGTCCTTTTTAAAGGAATTTAGCTATAGTAACAATACTACAACTGATGTAGTATTAATACTACAAAGCTATCCCCCCAAACCCATGTAGTAACATTACCCTATGTTCAGGCACTAATTTTATGATCTCCAAAATCTGATGTAGTAACAATACTACAACTGATGTAGTATTAATACTACAAAGCTATCCCCCCCAAACACATGTAGTAACATTACCCTATGATCAGGCACTAATTTTATGATCTCCAAAACCTGATGTAGTAACAATACTACAACTGATGTAGTATTAATACTACAAAGCTATCCCCCCAAACCCATGTAGTAACATTACCCTATGTTCAGGCACTAATTTTATGATCTCCAAAACCTGATGTAGTAACAATACTACAACTGATGTAGTATTAATACTACAAAGCTATCCCCCCAAACCCATGTAGTAACATTACCCTATATTTAGGCACTAATTTTATGATCTCCAAAACCTGATGTAGTAACAATACTACAACTGATGTAGTATTAATACTACAAAGCTATCCCCCCAAACCCATGTAGTAACATTACCCTATGTTCAGGCACCAATTTTATGATCTCCAAAACTTGATGTAGTAACAATACTACAACTGATGTAGTATTAATACTACAAAGCTATCCCCCCAAACCCTTGTAGTAACATTACCCTATGTTCAGGCACTAATTTTATGATCTCCAAAACCTGATGTAGTAACAATACTACAACTGATGTAGTATTAATACTACAAAGCTATCCCCCCAAACCCATGTAGTAACATTACTCTATGTTCAGGCACTAATTTTATGATCTCCAAAACCTGATGTAGTAACAATACTACGACTGATGTAGTATTAATACTACAACACTATTCTGCAGCTGTTCCTGTGTAGCTGTGCAGGATCACCTGGATGTAGGCTTTTCAGAATTAGATTTTGAAAATAAAAACTTTTTAGCACAATTAAGTAAAAACAACTGGAGAAGACAGCTTATATATATATATATATATATATATATATATATATATATATATATATATAATTGACCCAATTAGATGTTCAGGACATTATAACCTCATTGTATTGTTTTACTTTCCACACTTTGTACTTGAACATGCTATCTTACAACAATTCCAAGTCCAAGAAATGCACAATATTCTGTCTATATCATGATTGGCTATGTATGTATTTATATAAGCCTATTGTAACTGTGCATGGGAAAGTATGTATGTATGTATGTATGTATGTATGTATGTATGTATGTATGTATGTATGTATGTATGTATGCATCTATGTATGTCTGTATGTCCATGGGTGCGTGCATGTGTGTTTGTGTGTGTGTGTGTGTGTATGTATGTATTTATGCATGCATGTATGTATGTATTTATGTATGTATGTATCCAAGGGTGCATGCATGTGTGTGTGTGAATGTATGCATGCATGCATGCATGTAGGTAGGTAGGTAGGTAGGTAGGTATGTATGTATGTATGTATGTATGTAATTTCACCTAGTAAAACAAGCTCAGTTGTCAGGGAATCAGACTAGTAATCCTAACATTCAAGCTTTGACAGGCTGGCTCAAACCAGCATTGAGCTAACTGCTTTGGTGTGTCCTTGGGAAAAGTATTTGGTCATAACGGTGCTGACAAAACCAACAAAAGCAAGAAACAAAAAGCAAATAGTAAAATCCGGCTCAACAATATAATAGCTAATGAAGCAGACTCTAAGAACAAATATTTACAATAACAAGGAAAACAAAATTAACCTCGCTATTTTTTGACATGCCCTGTATTATCACTTTGAACAGCATTTCATTGTCAAGATAACTTGTATCTGAATTTGTTTTCTACTTCAAAATTCTTGTTCACAGTTGCATCTAGAGACTACTTTTCTAAAATATTTGCAATGGTTCTCTGGCTTATGTAAAGTAACAAATGGTTACATTAATGAATTTGTCACATTAGCATAAGTTATCAGCTGAGTGATATACCATACCTTTATTCCAATTCATTGTAATTAAAAAACTGACCTTCTTCATTCTACATTCAGAGTGATGCTCTTTTCAACAGGAGTGGGTTAACATTAGAGGCAGCATTAGGTTCAGACACTGACTCTGTTCACCACTAACCCTTGGGAATTAGTTAATGAAGATAGCTTTGATATGCAGTTGTTAGGCTGAAAATTATTTCATCTGTTAGTACAAGTGTTCTATAGCTCTTCTTAATTACAGTCAATCACGATTATCTCTTATCTGTGTTACTAATCAGATTTGCTGGTCCTGGTTGTCCAATGATACATCAATCTCTGTTAATTATCAGAGCATCTGCCTAAGTTGCATGGTCTTCAAAGTATCATAGCTTGTAGTTCAGAGTCAGCCTTTGTTTAGAGAAGATGGCAATAAAGATCTAACCATAATCAACAATTTCATGTGCATGACTCCCCTACACCTGTGTAAAAGTGTACAATAAATAACAGAATGGAACTTACTATTTAGTAAAGGCACACAAGTAAATAAGGAGAAAAAGCTACCAGAACCATATTGCTTGAATTTATTTTAAGCCAGTATGTCAGGCATAACCCCTTACATATAGAACCATGTCTAATATGATTATCATACCAAAATGAATTTTAAGCCAAAAAACATTCAGCCCTCACAAGTTTTGTGTACCCATCTCTCTCTCTCTCTCTCTCTCTCTCTCTCTCTCTCTCTCTCTCTCTCTCTCTCTCTCTCTCTCTCTCTCTCAAAGCTATGATGCTGTCACTATTATTTTTTCACACTGTATGACATTTTCTGCATCAGTGTGCTTCCAGCAAACATGCTTGTAAGTATAACATCTTACTACAATAAACGATTTTGTATAGTAACAATATAGTACTTTTGATTGGTTCCATTTATTTATAGCATCTATATGTAGCAAACAGTATCTTTTCCTGTAAACAGTGCTGATGTTATAAACTATCATAAAAACTAGGTTTAAGATTTTGTCTTGTCAGTTTTTAAAAAAAATCATAGATCACCTCTCTATCCAGGTGTAAAAATTATATGAAAATATATTCCAAGAAGGTCAATCTCATGATGGCTTATAACTATGTTTAAATATATGGTCTTTCTGATGCATTGAACATTGAACAGAAACCTAATCTCAACGTCCTCTAATCTGTCAGTCTTGAACCCAAATAAAATTCAATTCAAAATGTTTTGGTTCTTGTTGTGGCTACTTTATGCCATATTTATTAGTACTGTGTTGATTACCCGGAATGACTGCTGATCATTCCGATATTATTGGTAACCATTTACAAAAATTGGTAACCAGTTACCCCCAACCTTACTTCATAACACTTAAAACATATTTATCTAGCTGTATAAATTTTACATAAAAAATTTAAAATTTGCATAAAATGTCTCACTCACAGTCTGGATTGCTTCAAAAGCAAGCTTTAAACATGAATTGAAGCAATCTAACTAATATATCTACCATGGATTTAGCAAAATGCTATATATGTCCCATTGTCTGCTATTCTTAGATATGATACATAGTAATTTTAATACCATCTTTGCAGACATACTTTATGCAATAGTATGTAGTAATATATCTTAAGGTTTGTGTGTTTAAGTCATTTTAAAACTAGACATGCACAAGTTTTATAACTTGTCAGTTTTATAACTTTGCAGTGATTATGGAAATCATGATATCATTGATACTGATTATTGCATGCAATGGTGGATAATATGGCAAACTAATTAAAAGTATTATACATGCCTGAACTTCATGCAAACACAAGAGGAAGCTACATCTGTGTCAGTAGAAGCAACATATATGTTTTACTTGATTTTAGAAATTGAATTTGCTGTAATTCTCACCATTACACAGTAAATACATGCTTTGTAAACTGCAATTCACCATTTATTGTTTTCTCATGAATTATGGGCAACCAGTTTAGAAATTACTGCAATGTGACTTTTACTTTTGGTGCAATGTGACTCACTCTTTACTGCAATGTGACTTTTGCTCTTAGTGCAGTGTGACTGTCATTCTTTACTGCAATGTGACTTTTGCTCTTGGTGCAATGTGACTGTCACTATTTACTGCAAAGTGACTGTTACTCTTGGTGCAATGTGACTGTCACTCTTTACTGCAATATGACTGTCACTCTTGGTGCAATGTGATTGTCACTCTTTACTGCAAAGTGACTGTTACTCTTGGTGCAATGTGACTCATTCTTTAATGCAATGTGATTGTCACTCTTGGTGCAATGTGACTCACTCTTTACTGCAATGTGACTCACTCTTGGTGCAATGTAACTCACTCTTTACTGCAATGTGACTGTCACTCTTCATGCAATGTGACTGTCACTCTTTTCTGCAAAGTGACTGTTACTCTTGATGCAATGTGACTCACTCTTTACTGCAATGTGACAGTCGCTCTTGGTGCAATGTGACTCACTCTTTACTGCAAAATGACTGTTACTCTTGGTTCAGTGTGACTGTTACTCTTGGTGCAATGTGACTGTCACTCTTTACTGCAATGTGACTATCACTCTTGGTGCAGTGTGACTGTCACTCTTGGTACAATGTGACTGTCACTTTTGTCAGATACACATT
Organism: Unio pictorum; assembly: GCA_030141615.1. NCBI lineage: Eukaryota > Metazoa > Mollusca > Bivalvia > Unionida > Unionidae > Unio > Unio pictorum. Next base: position 1,190,907 of record JARLTB010000019.1, on the reverse strand, counting down.
CCTGGTCATAAATTTACTTAAAATAGCTATCATTTATATATAAAAATTACAAAATTCATTGAATGTATGCTCTGTGTAGCATTCTTGAATAAAAACGAAAAGAAAAACTGAAACAAGAAAATCAGTGGCAATATTACATATTTATAGCTCCATATCTTCTAAGGAAAACCATCTTTATTATGCTTTAAATAGATTTGCATATCTGTATATTAATACAGAAATCATTGTGTCCATTAAATCCTAAGTTCATCAAACTGAGACTGAATTTCAGCCAAAATTGATAAAATATAACCATTGTGTACACTTTTCCAAGGACAATCAAGTTTTAAACTTCCTTGCAGGTTTTATCAGGAATATATTGAGTATGTTCGTACTATGAGGAATCACTAACAAAAATAACACCCAAATGAGCATATTTAGTAATTCTTTGCATGTTTGTTTCAGCCATGTATTAATATTTGGTTAGTTTGAGTACCCATTTCATGATACTGTATTGGATTTAATTCAGTCTTCTATGAATTCAATGTGACCAACTAAATTTGGGACCATTTCTATATCCTTAAACATTAGCTGAGTTTAGGTTTCAAAATCTACTGAAATGAAATGGCTAAGTATAGTGGTTTGGGCTATCTCTATACTAAATTAAAGTTGCTCCTAAACAGCTATGTTATAATTGGGTGATCTTTATATTCCTGCAGCTACTACCTTCTTACCTGTATTGTTTAGTTCTATCTATGAACATTCAAGGTCAGAAATCTCCAAGTCACACTGTAGAACAGTATGAATGTTTTTTTAATACTTGGTTCACACTCAAGTGTAACCTTTCCTTCCTGTATTTCATCATTTAGAACAGCGGTTCTCAACCTTTCTAGTGCCGCGACCCTTTTAATGCAATTCCAAATGTTGTGGCGACCCAACCGTAAAATTTGTTTCGTTCATAACTGTAAAAATGTCTATTTCCGATGGTCGTAAGCGACCCCTGGCAAATCGTTATTTGACCCCTGACGGGGTCGCGACCCACATGTTGAGAACCGCTGATTTAGAATACTATGCTTAAGCCACATCTCAGCAAAAATCACTACATTAGTCATAAAAAGAAAAATGTGTGTTTCTGGTCGGCCGACAATCTGTTTTTTGTTGCTGACCCTAGCACTCCCACACCCGCAGATTAAGAAAAAGAAATTAATTATTTTATAATCCCAAAATTTATTTGTGCATCTAATTGAGCTGGTTAGCAAAGTATTTGAAGTGTTGATGTGCTTAGTAGTCATTATATATACTAGTCATTTTAATATATATATATATATATTTAAAAACAGTGCAATAGTAAATATACTTTTTGGGCCTCAGACATTTCCCAGTATCAATCTTCTTGTGCTTTTTATGGCACTTTCAATACATTATTGGCTAAATCATGCTGAGGAAATTGGAGCTAAGTAATTTTCCCCAAGGACTCACCAAGACAGGTAACCCAGGCTGGCATAGGCCAGTATCAAACCTGAATATCTTGGATTATAGTCCTACACTATGCCAACTAAGCTTTCTCTGTGTATCAAATCACTGTTATGTCATAGACTGTGTACATTAAAGTACATAATATTAAAATAATTTCAACATGTTTGCAAATTGGGCTTAGGATATATCCATGTTAGCAAAAATAGGATGCTAATAAAAATACATTAATATGACAATAAAAAGAAAACATTACTGGTAAAGAATGACTTAAGTAAAAATAAGTTTATGTGCATCAGATCAAATAACCAAATAAATAGTAGGTAACTTTTGGCATTACAATGTTCTGATCATGTGTTGTATGCATCAGTGAAGGTTGATTTGCACAAATGTGATATAACTTTAAATGCAAACAATTCTAACAGAGCAATTTTGGAAAACAGAAATATTATTAATGTTGAGAAATTGCACTTATTTCATGTTAACATTTTTTATGGCACCACTGCCATAGCAGAATGGGACATTTTTTAAATTATTCCTTAAACATAGGCAGCAGTGGGTAAGGGAACCATCTGACTGACTACCTCATAATTCATTATAAGCAAATTACTTTATAGGGAATATTGGTTAACACTACTATTTAGCATTATATTCTAAGCCCAATACAGAACTTAATATTGGCTACTTTACAGAGAGAAAAAGAAAGAGGGAGACAAATATGTCAGCAGTCTCATAAGGAGAGAGAGTGCAAATAAAAGAATAGAGTGCGAGTAGAAAAAGAACATATATTTATTGTAAGCATTTTTTTTACATGTACACATATTTAGTATACACACATATATATAAACACAAATAGACATATACACATACATGCATGTTATCACTAGATTCAACATTTGCTTATTATTACAAGTTTTATACTGTTGTCAATATTTGCATTTTGTTACTATTTTAAATGATTATTTTCTCTTATTACCAATCTCCTATGAGACAATTAGCACTTTAAAAATTTACTGCATTATTACCTTTGAAATTACTCTACTGATGTGTATATACAACTGCTACGTGTTTCTTTTCCTTTCAACAAAAGCATTAAATAAACATGGCCATACCGACATCTGTAAAAGTAATTATTTAACTTCGCTAAATTTGCTTTCATAATTAAGCTGACCATATCATCTAACTCTATAGAGAATGTAACACATGTACCTACATACATAAAATAAGATGTATTCCAATCTAAATGATATTCTATAGAGAATGTAACACATGTACCTACATACATAAAATAAGATGTATTCCAATCTAAATGATATTCTATAGAGAATGTAACACATGTACCTACATACATAAAATAAGATGTATTCCAATCTAAATGATATTCTATAGAGAATGTAACACATGTACCTACATACATAAAATAAGATGTATTCCAATCTAAATGATATTCTTCACAGTACCATATTGTACTTCCAGTTATGTTTTATATAATAAAGACTTTATTTAGAGAAGGCAACTAAGTTAGGCACAGAACTAATCTATCTTGAGGCCTTCTATCTGCTATGTACAATATATACAGTATATACAACATGATGTGAAAAGTCTGGCTTGACACTAAATAATTAAGTAATTGTAAAATTCAAAGTATCAAGCCCGGAACACATGTACAGGCATCTGTGTAAACATAAACATATATAAAACATAAAATATCATCCTGCATTGAAAAACTCAGCTATGAAAATGATGCAAAATTACAGAAAAGCAGGCAGTATATTTTTTGGTACTAGAACTGTAATTTTTTTTTAAAGATTTCATCCATTTAAGACATTGATTATGAAAAGAAGAAATGCTAGGAGCCAGCCTTATGTCACTGGGAATGTTGTTCTATACCAGTGGACCAGTATATTGAAAACTTTTTTTAAACAATTTCTTCTTTGGCCTTGGTATAATGTAATTTTTTCTTCTAATGGAGCTTAAATTTGGAGTACCATCAGCATCTCTTTTGATGAAAGATATTGCTTAGATAGACAGGAATGGCTTTCTGAAGACTTTATACATCAATTTGGCCTTTCTAAAAAATATTATTTCATGTATTTTCAAAAACTTTATATTATTTTATTGCATCCTGAAAATTGTCCATACATTGATCTAGAATTAAATGGCAAGCCCTCTTAAAAGTGCTGTTATGTTTGAATTAGAGGTATTACCCCAAATTACATTACAGTATTCCAGATATGGCTGAATATAACTTTTATAAAAGATGACCCTATATTGACGAGGAATGTATGTTTTGATTTTCCTCAGTAGCCAAGATAAGAATTAACCTTTTTGAAATGTGTTTAATGTGAATAGACCAAATAAGATTGTTACCTATGAATACACCAAGAATTATCTTCCTTGTCAAGATAGAAAGAAGGTTAAATGTGCAAGTGTGTGTGATTTGGATTTTTAACATAGTTTTAAAAAAATTCAGTAATATCGCTATGATGTCTGAAGTGTAGCAGTTTATAGTGATGTATAGCACTGGGGTATCAAGCCGCAGACATGTAGCTTGATGTCCCACCCAGTCACATGATCCTGACAATAGGCTGACCAATCCTAACACTAACCTCATAATGCAGAGTGCGAGATAACTGATAGTACCAATGTTAGAAGTGTTTGGTATGACTCGGCCAGGGTTCAAACCCGCAACCTCATTCATCTGAGGTGGATGCTCTAACCACTAGTGGTTCGATAGGAAAAAAGTTATTTTACAAACAATTTAATTAAGTTAAATATCGAACATAAGACGAACATTGTAGGAAAGGAACACTTCCAAATATTAAATTTAAAAAAAAGTTATATTTATAAGTTTTGCTTACATACTTGGTCAGTGGTCTATTAGTTTTGAGAGGTTTGATCTCATCCAGAATCTGAGGTTTTTCATTATTCATTTTTCCCAATATTCTTCTATTACAAAAACAACAGTTTCCAAAGATTCATGTTTTACTTTTACCATGAAGTAATGTGTTGCTTTCATTATATCTTCCTTTATCCTTAAAAATCTTCCTTGTGCATTTTTTAAAAAAAATTTTGCTTGTGTCCTTCAGGAAATTTATGTCCTTATATCCATATATCAGTATGCCCATTCCAAATCCACTTTAGTGTGATGGCAAAAAAAAATTCAACTAAGAATCATAAAATTATATACATAAATTATTTAGATCACCAGGATATTACAGCAGTCTTTGAAATGCTTTCATACCTTCTTTTAACTTTTTGGAGGGGCCCCGAGTGGCCGAGTGGTCTAATGCACTCTCCGTTGCCATCTCATCTCTGTCTGCGTGGGTTTGAGTCTAGGATTCAGCCAATGTGGGTATGTTAGAAAGCTTGCAAGTAGTTTATCATGGGTCGGTGGTTCTGCCCAGGGTTTTCCCAGGTTATTCCTCCACCATTAATACTGGCCTCCATGCATAGCCTATCGTGTGCTGAAAAATGGTGTTAAACCCCACAATAACAACAACAACAACTTTTTGGATGTTGACCTTTCGATTACAAAAATTCTTACCTCAATTAGCAGTCACCTCCTAAACATTTTCACATGATTAGCTTATTCTTAATTAAATATAAACTCATCATTGGCAGTAAATTGTTCAACAAAAGTTATCAAAAGGGATTATTATTATTATTATTATTCTTATTATTATTATTATGTCATCTATGTGCAACAAATTGTTTTCCAGCAGTAGCAACATAGACACTTCTAAGCCATCATGGTCAGATAATGCTATTGTGTTTCAATATATTTAGATAATTATATCTGTAGAAGAGAGCAAATGGATTAGTGTATTTCAGATTAAAGATGAAGAGCATACACCAAGCTATCACTGTAAACATCTGATCCATGCACTCTCCTTACTGAGGAATTTGCTAATTGTGAGCCCATACTTGTTTAGAAAGCTGGTGATGGTAGTAAAACACAGTCAGATGCACAGCAGGTGTTAACAACCAATTAGGCCTTTATACATTCTTATCTGACAAAACAGAGAGAGAGAGAGAGAGAGAAAGAGAGAGAGAGAGAGAGAGAGAGAGAGAGAGAGAGAGAGAGAGAGAGAGAGAAGGGTTGTAGATATTTTTATTTCCTACAGGGTAATTTGCTTAACAGAAGGGCGGGCTAGGTTAGCGATTTTTTTTTTTTTGGGGGGGGGGACAGTGGTCACAAAAACATCACTAGTTCCCCAGCAGGAGTGTGTGAAAAACCACTCTAGTTGAAATATATTCTTAATTATGAGAGAGAGAGAGAGAGAGAGAGAGAGAGAGAGAGAGAGAGAGAGAGAGAGAGAGAGATTCATTAAGATGTAAAACCAAGAGTAGTTTCTGATTGAATAAATATAATTATGTCCAGACTTGGAAATGTTACTGTTTTCCCCCAAAAAACAGAAAGTAAATCTACTTGTTCCCTTGAGTATTTTGATGAAAATTTAGGGATTATACGATCCTAGATACATGGATGGGTTGATTTATTAATAATATTGCACATGTCCTCCAAACTGTTCAAGTCTCTTGGCTTAGAAGTTTAGGATATTATTGGAGATGGTCTACATATGTGTATAATAGTTTTATAAACCAATCCCGACTATTAGAGCTTGATATTGAGCTTGGAAGCTGTTTCAAAAAAAAAGTAAAATTAAGCTCAATTAGATCTAAGAGCACCCACATGAATTTGCGCAAATCTGAAGAGTGGCTTATCTCATCAGTTACAATTATTAACAAATTAAACTCATACGTACATACATACATACATACATACATTCATTTTGCTATGTATATCTGATTTAATATATCTTTTAATTGGGTTGTTTGTTTGTCAGTTTTCAATTTTTTAATCTGTTACATGCTATTATAATATAAATTTATTCAATGAGATGATATTTTTCCAGAAAATCAGTTGACCTGAATCATTCTTTTTGTAAACACCAGGTGTAGGCCTGGATCCTGACCTTGATTCAAAATTGGTAGCAGCCACGTAAATAAGTACTATTTTTATTTTAAAATGATTGGTTGTTGTGAAGGTCATGATGGGACTACATGATTTAAGATGTAAACAATTTTTTTTATTCTTGGAGTAAAATCATTCGTCTAATCAAGGCCATATTATGTGTACATGTTTTATATGTAAACACGATCATGTGTCCCCCTCTTCTGATTTCGCAACTTGGGTGATTTTCAAAACTGCATCTTAGAATACGATATAACCTTTGTTTTAGAGAAATATTCTCAGTTTCTGGCTTTTACACTTGGAATCAAGTTGTTTTCTTTTGTTTTAGCCAGATTTTGACTTATAATTATCTTCAGATCATTTGGATTTCAAAAGGATTAATTCTTTTTCTCTGGAAATATTTGAAGAGTGCTCATATAGAATTTTTGGAAAGACATTGCTTACAAAGTTTATTCGGATTTCAAACACCGGAACTGTAAATGACCACACTGTACAGACTACAGCATATGTCGTCATCCATCATGGATTTTCCATCAGGACTCGAACTTGAATTCATTAGAACATTTTGTTATTAGGACTTTTGTATTTAATTCATGGATTATTCTTGGATTATTTTTGGATTTGATTCTTGAAACTGTAAGTTCTTATTTTTTTCATTTTTACAGAATTTTTCCACGGATATAAATTATTTGTTAAATTATACAAAGCTTTTTGTTTTCACTTTTTCTGTGTTACTGTTTATTCGAGCCTAAACATGTAACAATACATACATACATACATACATACATACATACATACATACATACATACATACATACATACATACATACATACATACATACTCAAAGTTCTTGTCCATATGATGTATATGACATTATTCTGTAGGACAGAAATGCAAGCCTATTTCTGTCTACATCCATTCTAATAAGTATACCACCTTTAAATATACTTTAATCAGAATGCATGCAAGGAAATTGATTGTTTCAAGAATGAAGGAAAGCATAATATCCCCCACCCACTTGTATTATGGAGAAACCTGGGGTTTGGTAAAGTTATTTTATAATTACTTCAAATAGAGGGACAAATCCCTTGTGTGAAAAGATCAAAGTTGACAGCTGTTGATAGCAGTTGCAGAGAATGGCAGTGCAGTTCTTTTGACTGACATCGCAAGGGAGGGGGGGGGGTTGTTGGACTATAATTGTAAAATTTGCTAGTGTCTGAGATCTGATGGTTGGAGTATCAAACTAAATGTCAGCACCTGTTGGGCATTGAATGGGATCCCAATGGCTCTCTAATTAATGTAGAAATGTTTTGACTGGAGAGAGTCCAATCACTAACATTAGCTATGCTAGATGTTGTTCATGTAATGTGAATGCTTTGTATTATAACTGTTAATATCTAGCAGTAAAAGTAAACACATGGCTTATTAAAGTTGATAGTAATATAAGCTGCCTGAAGTATATCCTTGAATGAATTGCCATATAAAGCTGAAATGGCCAGTGAAACAGACTTTGCCTTTGATGAACTTGGCAATTCTATGGAAAAAAATTATGATAATGCTTTAGGAACCTCATTAATGGACAATAATGTGTGGCAGGATAATGATATATCCAAAAGTATTGAAGTTCTGGGTACATCACTTATTGACAAATTGGGAAGTTCTTTGAAAGAAGATCAGTCAAAAAGTCACGATGCTTCAGATATATCAGTTTCAGAGGAAGCCATCACTTTTCAAGATGATAACATGACAAAGAAAGATGATGTTGATGCATTTGGATCATCAATAATGTCTACAAAACCAGCGGATTCAAACAGTTGCTTCCTGTATAGCCAGATGGAAAACCCATCATTTACTGAAAGGACCAAGGTATGTAGCATCTTAAATGTTATACCACAAAATATTTATAAACCTTAAAATAAATGCAATGTATTTGTGGATTCTATATTTTCTGCTTGTAATTAATTGTAATACGGTATCTACCATTTTTTTCTCAGATGTAGGAGTTAGCCATTACATTATTTTATATGATTCTTCAATATCCTACTTCTCATTAAAAACACAAGCGGAGAAAAGGTAAAAAGAAGGTTGTGACAAGTATGCCCAGTTGTGAAACAAGTATGTATATCTAGTAGAAGATGCACCAATATAAGTACAACAGAAACGTAATAGTTATGCCTGGAATATTAATATGAAAAATTAAGTAAAATAAATCTGAATGCTGATGGTAATATTATTGCTCCCCACCAACTACCATTTCAAATCAGAAGCAAACATAATTGAAACTACTTCCTAGAGATATGACCTAAGTAGCTTTTCTATCATTAAACATGTTCAATGTGTTTTATTTTAATAATATAAGCAAATATTGCAATATCTGTAGTAGTTAAGCTAAATATAATAACGGGAATTTTAAATTATTGAAGATCATTGATTCAGATATTGATAGTATATGGTTAGAATACTTGTATGAGATGCGTTTGGTGGATCAAAGTAGTATTAACAGAATTTCCATGCTAGTGTCTGCAATGTTTTCAAATAAACTATTTTGTCTTTTCAGAAAATTGATAAGGAAAACACTGTATTAGTGGAGACAATGACTCTCTGTGTAGGCTACATGTTGAAAAGAGATCAATGGAAGAGCAGAACAGAATTTATATGAAACTCAAACAATCTCCTAATGAAAGAATTACCAAATATCTGCCTTATATGGAAGAACTACCAGAAATAACAGCAAGAGATGCTACTGACATTTTAATTCTATTAAATGAGAAAGAAATTGTGCCTTACATTAGTGTTGAAAATATTTATATTTTATGATGATTAAAATATTGTGTACAAGTACTTCAATATACTGAATATCTTGTATATGTAGCACCTTCAACAATTTCATCTAGACTGTATTATTACTGGCCATACTATTAAGCCAGGCTTGGTGATGAGAGCTTCAGAACAATGCAGTCTCCTTGGAACAGCATTATTAAAAAAGGATTTCAAGTTTATCAATGTAGAAATGCAGCAAGTAGCATTATGGCATGGGTTTAAACTTCAGCTTTATAGTAATAATACCTACTAATGGTTTTGCAGATTAAAACAATGGTACTCAAGAATGACCTTACAAATATGGTGATATTACTGCAAGAGTTTTGATATAACAAAGTAGTAAAGAATTATTATCAAATAACATCATTACAACAAGGCTGTCAGGAGTAACAATATAGTAATATTATCACATTAACTAAAAACATTAATGCATATCAGTAAACTTCATCTCTGTAGCAGTATTACTGTATTTACCATATATGTTAGGACACCATATTTGTTGGGACACCATAAATTAATTTGTGAAGTAATTTTTTTGTGCACTGTATGTTCTGGAGCACATCGTGTTTTTTTAGTAGTAAGTTTTGGGACAACTTATAAATCATTCCAAAATTACATGTCGGAAAACACACTCCAACTTGAATGTTATTGTAAAAAATATAAAACTGTGCAATTGAGAAAAAATTCTCTAGTCCACTGCATCATCATTTCATCTACACAACCCTTCTCCTGCACATGTATGATCCATTAATTCGGTGCATGAATATTTGTTAACCTTTCTCATGTCGTGAATAATTATCGTTGGAGGCAACACATCTCTTGAAGTGGAAACTGTAAGGACCAAAGTCAGATTTTTTTATCAATCTGCACCAGTCATGCTAATTCTCACACATTTAACCCCCATTTTATCATCAGTCCATCAAGATCAAAGTACACTAGAGATTCATCCATGTTAATCTCCATATTGTCGGCAAATTATGTAGTATTGCTACTACATCAGTTGTAGTATTGTTACTACATCAGATTTTGGAGATCAAAAAATTTTTGCCTGAACATAGGGTAATGTTACTACATGGGTTTGGGGGGGTGGTAGCTTTGTAGTATTAATACTACATCAGTTGTAGTATTGTTACTACATCAAGTTTTGGAGATCATAAAATTGGTGCCTGAACATAGGGTAATGTTACTACATGGGTTTGGGGGGGGGGTAGCTTTGTAGTATTAATACCACATCAGTTGTAGTATTGTTACTACATCAGATTTTGGAGATCAAAAAATTTTTGCCTGAACATAGGGTAATGTTACTACATGGGTTTGGGGGGGGTGGTAGCTTTGTAGTATTAATACTACATCAGTTGTAGTATTGTTACTACATCAAGTTTTGGAGATCATAAAATTATTGCCTGAACATAGGGTAATGTTACTACATCGGGTTTTGGAGATCATAAAATTAGTGCCTGAACATAGGGTAATGTTACTACATGGGTTTGGGGGGATAGCTTTGTAGTATTAATACTACATCAGTTGTAGTATTGTTACTACATCAGGTTTTGGAAATCATAAAATTGTTGCCTGAACATAGGGTAATGTTACTACATCGGGTTTTGGAGATCATAAAATTAGTGCCTGAACATAGGGTAATGTTACTACATGGGTTTGGGGGGGGATAGCTTTGTAGTATTAATACTACATCAGTTGTAGTATTGTTACTACATCAGGTTTTGGAGATCATAAAATTAGTGCCTGAACATAGGGTAATGTTACTAGATGGGTTTAGGGGGATAGCTTTGTAGTATTAATACTACATCAGTTGTAGTATTGTTACTACATCAGGTTTTGGAGATCATAAAACTAATGCCTGAACATAGGGTAATGTTACTACATGGGTTTGGGGGGATAGCTTTGTAGTATTAATACTACATCAGTTGTAGTATTGTTACTACATCAGGTTTTGGAGATCATAAAATTAGTGCCTGAACATAGGGTAATGTTACTACATGGGTTTGGGGGGATAGCTTTGTAGTATTAATACTACATCAGTTGTAGTATTGTTACTACATCAGGTTTTGGAGATCATAAAATTAGTGCCTGAACATAGGGTAATGTTACTACATGGGTTTGGGGGGATAGCTTTGTAGTATTAATACTACATCAATTGTAGTATTGTTACTATAGCCAAATTCCCTTAAAAAGGACAAGCAAGCAATTCCTTTTTTATTCTGACAGCTATTTAGGTGCCAAAATATGTGAACACGTGTCACAGCGTCTCCGTGTAAACAGGCCGCTCGACTTTAATATTATAAATATATACATTATACACCTTGCCGAAGAGGACGATGTGGAAGTATGGCTTCTAATCATGGATAAGAAATTATACTCTTCGTAATGTGAATGATTAAGCAAGTGTTACGTATCATATTCTTGGAATAATGCACATACCCACTCGTATAAGCTAATGTTCGAGCAGATTATGTGAGAACCAAGAGCGGTAATATAAACCCAACAGCCATCCCTGGCAGCGTCAGCTCTGCGTTTCCTGATGACGTTTGAAGTATTGTGGAAGGTTGTTCTTTGTGATTTTCCACATATATGTGCTTGATCTGGTTCTGGTTTCGGTATCAATATATCGATTTATGCGGTCCCCGTATGATCGTGTGACTAACATAACATCTGTTAATATTTTAAAAACGATCACCGCCACGACATGGCTACAATTGCAAAAGATGTTTCCCAGTTTTTTATCCAAGGGTTTTCTCCTCGTTGATAAGCCAATAAAACCAGCCTTGATTGGGTAATTTTTGGTGTAAAGCCTTTCAACGAGAATACACTTCCCCTCCTTTACGGCAAACACATGGAGAAAATTACATTAATCTGATGTAAACACAGAAATTGTTCGGTTATTTAATTTCATCAAATGATTAGATTACTGAAAGAGTAAATACATACCTCCGACAAGGAGTTTAAGGCAAACATTAAAATGATGATTTCTTATACATCGCCGTATTTTTTGTTTGAATTTATTTATTTTGATGTAAGTAATTACGAGAAGCAAAATAAAACATTTTTTGGGAGATCCTAAAAATAAGCTGGTGTGATATGAGCCACAATGAATGTCTCAACCAACTAAAATATTTGTATCTTATAAAAAGATGATACTGTTCAAGACATTTTGCACAGATGCTTCACACTGGCATGACATTTGATCTTTACATTCAGGTTTAAAGTCAATTAGTATGAATTTGTTTTGAACCTGTAATGTCTGCAGCCCCTAATATTCATTATTTGCGCTTGATTATATAGAAATTCCAAAGTGTTGCTTACACATTAGTCAGGAGCAAGTAAGTTGGTTTCAGTAATTAGAATATACAATAAACACTAATATCATAAATAAACCCATATAATAGCATATGGATCTAAAATGACATAATTTGGAATGTAAAATGATTGCAATATTACAATCAGTTACTAGGCAATACAAAAATCGTTGCAGTAGGAGTAATTTTTTGAGGAGGAATCGCTAATGATCTCATAGTTACACTAGATAAGTATATAATTGATAAATTTAATCATATTATATATGTTGAACAACAATCTCGTTAAAAACTGTCATGGAACATCTCAATAAAAAGGCTGAAGTATTCCATGAAAAGAAATCATCGACACTAAATACCTTGAGAAAAGATGGTAGCGAATCAACTTTTACACAACTCTGCTTTTCACGCTTTTGATCAGCCAGAAAGAAAAGAATGAATGATCCGATTAAACTGTAACGTTTTTATTCTTATTTTCATCTAGAATGTATTGATGATGTCAAGTTCTGTCTTTCTCTTGGTTTGTGCCAACGTGAAAATTATTCCTCACAAAGATTACTAATTAATTTCGAGAGAATGCACGTTACTGATATCACCTTATTCTGCTGACATAATGGTACTTTAAAGATAAATATAGCTTACGGATGCTTAGTACTTATATATTATGGGACACATATAAACTGGAAAGGCATTATCAACGCTAAATTCAGCACAGGTTCAACCAGGCAGAGGCAATATGCGGTATACTGTTACTGGCGATATCGTGTACGATTCTCACAAAACTATTCAAACGATTCAATCAAGCTATCAACTAAACTCATTTATGATGCAGGCGCTATTACACAGAAAGTTTACCAAATAATTAAAATTGCATATTGCTTGCAACTAATTTAAACACTTTACCCATACTACACAGTTTACAAAATGTTGACCAAAATTGTGAAGGTCAATTCATTTTTCACGTTACCAATATATTGTCGTGTATCTGCAACTAGGACCAAGTATGAAGCAGCTGTTCGATGTAGTTATGCCACTAATTGCTTATAGGAGATTCTAAGGTAAAACAATTATTGAAATTTACCTTACCACAAACATAAGTAAATACCTATGTCATTTTAGGTACCATGAATGAAATGTTTTCCAGGACAGCCAGGTTTAAGTAAAAATGATATCACAACATTTCTTTGACTGGTATGTTTTCAAATCTAAAATTCTCTTTAGCACTAAATAGGGTCTGCAGCGTGGATAAGAGAATACACCAATTCAAAGACTAGTATAGTAGACCAAATCGTGACCATACCATACATATGTTTAGGGCAGGGCATATGGAAGACGGAACTCAGCAGTGTTGGTTACTTGTCATATCCATCTAACATTTGTGATAAGGACATTGACTGCTTGGTGCGTGATTTCCACGCAACAATGCATCTTTAGAATATGCTGAACATGATTACCAAAAGCAATATTAGGTCTTGCAACATGTCAGATTAACTACACGACGCATTGTCAGGTTATATGAATCACTGCTACGTTTAGTCTTATGACGTGTTGATACATGACACTTATTAGGAAATGTGTGATTAGTATACATTCTTGGTTACTCATTCCTTCTGTGTTTATGTACTTGGCTATCCTTATGTAACTACTTGTACCTCACCTTCAAATTGAAATATGTATAGGTTTTAAATGGAAAGCCCCCCCCCCCTCGCTTGATGTGTATGTGGTCTTCATCCCCTCCCCTCCTCATCCCTTCTGTCTTTCAACTTAAAATCGACATATTTATAGGTTTTGACAATCTTGCATTAACTGGATTGCACCCCGGGTAATCTTTATGTGGTTTTCAAAACCTCCCGATATTCCAAAGTTCAACATATTTGTCTTTCATAACGTGCTTTGAATGAAAAATGTGTTTACTGTGCTGGTTGAATATACAGGGAAATTGCAGAAATCTGAAGTAATCGTACTACACAAAATATAATGTTTTATATATGTTTATGATTTTAAGTGTTTAAATGTCATAAAGATATTTCAAAACCTAAAGCAGTTTAGACCTGATTGTTAATCTAAATGTATCTGCTTAATTCAGACTGTATCTTGCTTTCCGATAGTCTGTTTTTCCTATGTAGACTGCTTTGGTGCCAATTCATACTCAAGACTTATCAATTAGTAATATCCGTTGCCACTGCTAGGCACTCAGCATTAAAAGCTTATTATTTGGACTCGTCAGACTGGTTTCCGAATAATGTGACTCGGTGGGATATAATTACAAGTCTGCGGTATGATGCCCCACACTTCACCACAAACTTCTACACTGCAGACATCGTAGCAATATGACTGAAAAATTATTGACGCTACTTTGTACTAGAATTACCATGATTTGGAATGTACACTGATAGCAATGTAACAAAAAGTTAATTGGGAATAATATAATCATTGCAGTAGGAGTGATTTTGCAATGCATCATTGGATTGATATATTTGGTTACTTAATCTGTGTTCCCTGCCCACATTATTAGAAGAGATATAAATTGTCAAATTACAGTTTCTTTAAAAGGGATTTCATTGGTAACATATACCTCTAACATTGTTAAACGCATGACTGTAACTATTAAGTTACAACGAGCATAATTATGTTTAATTTTAAATTTTAATATAACCCTCATATCTAATTGTGAAAAGAAGTTTCCTCATCGACCTTCAGCTAGTGTGACCAATGTTCACGTTGGTCGGCAGTGTGCCTATGTTGTAAAAGAGAATACTAATCAGTAAATTTATTGACATTGGGTAAATTTAAACTGCCTGTAACTAAACAAATTACATTATCGGCCAGATGCATATCAAAGTGCATTTTGGAATGGCAAATGCAACTGTCAATGGATGTTAAACAATAGCTAAAATAACTAAAAAGGCCGTTTATTAAAGAATAATACCCATAATTGGTAGACACACAACACTGTATTTCTTGAGCTAACTTGTATCAAATTCAATTTGTTTTCCTTATTGCAGTATAATAAATCAGTATATGTTTTCTTTAATGACATCGGTTAGATTGTGAGTGATATAAGTAATAGTAAATAAAATACAAAGCAAGGAATACGCTGATTAACACAACATTTGGTAAAATATATTGCAAATGGAATGTGCTGCGAACTGTAGGAATTTAGTACGAGTGTGTGTAACAAGTAGTTTACAGACTGCCAGTATTGTGCAAAATAATTATACTTTCGACTGTTACATATCCGATTCCATTAAGACAACATTCAGGTCCACTCATATTTGAAAGTATGCACAACACCCCGTTAGTGGGTCGAGTAAATTGTATTGGTGTTTTACGCATTGATATACAGAAAGGGTATACCAAATTGAAAGATTAAGTTAACTTTCTTCGGTAATTGTCAATAAGATTAATCCAGACGATGACATTTATCTTATTTCTTTGAGCAAACTAAAATGTAATTAAACTTAGTTGGAATGTATGACGCATTGGTATTATCTTCCAAGTTGATATGGAAAGTTTTGGACGAAAAAAAAACATTCCTTACGCTATCGATATAATTATTCCATAAATTCCTAATGTGAGATTAGTCGAAATGGTATTACAAAATGAAAAGAACTAAAAACGGTTTGATATAGGAGGTCCTAATTGTGTTCTGTCATATATTATTTTCACTGGCACACACATTCTTACTGTATGTATGAGACTTCCTGATTAATGTATTGTCACAATAGGCTATACTAATCTAAATTACTAACTACTGGCGTGTATCGTTTTTATTCCTACTCCACAAATAAACATTGATGCATTAATTCAAATTCCAAGTATTCCATAAGCCATTTATTCATTTTTGGATACACATAGCTGCATTATAAATGAACACATTAGGGAGAAACATAATAAAAGTTGGCATCATCCTATTATTGGACCAATGTATTTATTACAGGATTCTCATAAAAGTAGTATTGGTTGTTTTGAATACACGAATCGTGCATTCAGCATAGTCGCAACCGTTATGACTTAATATTGTTTCAACTATATTCTGAAATATAAGATATCAATATTTCAACGAAGTTATGAGGTGATATTAGTATTCGGGTAAAATAGAGAACAAGGTAAACAGAAACGAAGATGTCAAACATTTAGTTCAGTGGTTGCAGGTCCTATGAAAGACAAAATTGATCATATCTTGCCCGTAGAGGTGGTATTAGGACTTTCCGATACTCACACTACATCCCTCGTATCATATCATATTTAGGAAGCTCGTGAAACTGATTCAGGTGGTGTAGCAAACTCCACATAACGAAATAATTTAAATCAGCAACAACTTCATAGTAAATACATTGACAACAAAATATATTTATATGTAGGTGGGATTTAAAGACAAATTATATGTATATATATATATATATATATATATATATATATATATATATATATATATAATTGCTACGTGGGTCATATAGCTAAAGATATAGTTTAGTTTAGCTAAGAAGTGTCGATTCTTGCAGTCATATCAGAAGCAGAATAATTCTTATTATTGTATTCATGATTTAATGAAGAGCAATTATTTATTCAAAAGTATTTTTCACTGGAATTCAAATGTGACCATTAATTTGATTGGACTAAACTAATGATTTCAAATTAGATTAACTGTAAAAGGATATGGTGGTTTATATTGTGGTGATAATGATATGAATATTAAGAAATCAACAGAGTCTAGACCATTGATAAAAAAGCAGTAAAAAGCAAATAGATGAGACCAAGAGGGTAATATATAATACTTCACCAAAACTGTGGAAAATAAACGGTGTGTGTCAATGCATAGTCAGCTGACAAGGTACTTGTATGAAGAACGGTATATACATTACATAAAAATACTCACAGTGATTGCATACAGGTAAAATTGTAAAATAAATGTTCAATTCCTTCAGTATTATTAAAATGCAAGAGGCATTGAGAATATCAAAATGTTGATTCATGAGTTGAACATTATAGTATCCAATTCAAGCAGTTTGTAGAGCAAAAGAATACATACAAATTACTTAATTATGAATAGTCCATTGCAGGAAACGCAATCAAATTGATTCTCGTGCGGGTTACATCAGGATGACAAGTTATAATTTTTTCCAACGACTACCTTATCCCTACGGATGTTTCGGAAGGAAGGAACCAACTTTAAATCTTGTTTACAGTGTGTTATAGTTGTCGTTCAAATTTACACATGTTCGAAATTAATTGGAAATCATCATCGTCGATTGAGCAATCTACACCAGGATCCATTTATATGGTTATGCCCTTAATGTTGCTGTTGAAAAGCGTATAATGTCCAAAAAGCCATCTCGAAAACTCCTTTGAAGGGAAGATATTAAATTACATGTCTCCAGATACCACAACTAATGCTGATAACTGATCATTCGTTACATAGTTTGCACATGTAGCTTTGCAAATAAATATTTCGGTAATTATGCATCTATTATGCTTACCTGGTTTGGTAAAAAGCGTTATTATTAAGGCACCCCGGATGTCCATAAACATGTGTTAGTTTACCTTACTTAATATTGTATAAACAGTAAATATGCCAGAGTATATTATCATAGTTTGTGTTGTTACAAGTCATCATTTGGTAAATGGAAACATTGGAGCAGATTATGCCCAATAGCTTTACATCATAAGTTTGCCTACTGTGTCAGTATCTTATGTAATACTAGCTGAGGGCTTTGTGTTTGTGATACGGTTGTGCATTCAAGTTTTGTCTCATCATTTGTTGTATCTTCTGAAATGCCTTTGAGATAATTTAGCACAAATAGTTTATAACAATATGTCACATGTTACGTTATTTAAATTCATGTTTAGTGTGACGTCAGAAGCAACGGTATAGCCTACCATTGTTATTGTTTAGTGTCGAGCATTGCACTTTTATTTACTTGAAAGATGCAAACATGCTAAAAAGAATGTTATTATGTACTTATATTTAATCGGAGCATTTTCAATATGTTTCCATACATAAATGAAAGTAATAACTTTTATTAAAATGTTTATATATATATATATATATATATATATATATATATATATATATATATATATATATATATATATATATATATATATATATATATATATATTGATGGATTTATTAACTACTGTTTTATAGTTTGCGTCTCATTAATGTATGATATACATTCGTAATGAATGAGCTCTGTGTGTTGCAAGACCTAGTTTTGTACGTGTTATTCTATTTATCATGATTTCGTTGAATATAGATATTAATTATTTGATCTTATTTCAGTTCATGAAGCCATTAAAATGTGCAAAAGTAATAAGGGCAGTTCAAACTTTTCGATACGGTAGCATATTGACGACTGTAACATTTTAGTCACATATAATCTTAAATACTATGATATAATTTCCATCTCTTATGGATGATAATTCTGCCATTTTATACTCATATTTAAAACAGTTCCAATGTTATAGTATTCTTTACTAACTAATGTATCTCTGAAACATCGGATGTTAAAGAACATGTTTGCGGTTTCGGAACTCCATTGTGTATTGATAAAGGTCATGTTTAGTAAGTCTAGATTTTGAATGTGACTATCAGGACTGGTTCAGGTCCACATTAAGGACTGATCATGTTTGTTAATCAGCAGAAAGAACGTAAGAAGCGTAATCCGAAGACTAACATTACGAGAATGAGTCAGTGGTGGATGTGTCTACTTTCCTTTCTTATTACAATGATACGAAGAGGTGAGGTTAGAAGACAATTTAGTGATACATGTAACATAATGGCTCCATGTGGCACATTGTAATATATTATAGAAGAACGATCACGCCGGTGAATCATTGTCTCGTGCGATCACTGGCGTAGCTGTTTCTCCATACACAGTTATGTTTTGCCATTTACAGACAGTGTTCGCAACATAACATTTGCACTTTTTGGTCCAATCTGTAACTCTGAAATGTTCAAAACATTTGTCAAACACCATTTGATCTGACTACCTCATTTATTCATGATATTTTAGGCGATTTACTGCTTCTAGAATCAATCTAGAATTTATCGTTTCGTTTAATGTTATTTTATCTACAACGAATACATTATTATTATATTACTACAACATATCATCAGTCAGCAGGTTGCTATTATCAATACTACCTGCTTCATGTATCAAACCCAGCAGTAGCTATTGATACAAACAACCATGACCATCGAGTTAAGTCAGTATATATCGTGTTAATCTAGTTGTAATGTTTAAATGTACTCTTTCTAAATTGATTTCAATAATATAGAAAGTTAGTAGTCGTAGTGTCACATAAATGTAACCGAGTGGGTATTAAATGAACAACTCAACACCACGTGAAAGATGAAAATGTATTAACTTAATTAGTAAAGAAAACAAATGTATGATCTAAAAACACACACTCTCAATATACAATTGATCAAATCACTGTATACTAACATTCACACGTTGAAAATAAACCAATAATATATTTCTCTGATATACCGCTTCAGGAAACCTCAGTTTCTAATAATAGTACACACTAAGATATACAAACAATATAAAGTTTTCAAATACGTTTAAAAATGTTCTGCACTGACAGTAAGATTCACAAATCTCCTGGAAATGAACTACGTTTAAAACATAATCTCATGTACAAATATACCAATTTAAACAACAATTGGAATAATCATATACTTCTTGACCCTTGTGCAGTCGCACGATTCATCCACTGATAAACCGCACAGTTTCTCCACGTTCCTCGGGTTCACCCATTCTTATGTATCGGCCGCTCACCCCTTCATGGATCCACTACATGCACAGTCAGTCATACGTATACACGTACATACAGCATACAGAACTCGTGTATTAGCTACGTCTACAATCGTGGTTTCACCACATGTACTTACATACGTATATACATATAGACATCCTCGTAACGTCGTAATCACGTAACGTCGTAACCAAGTCGTAACCATCTCGTAACCACCTCGTTGCCTTGCAAGCTACAATAAAACCAAACTGGTAATATTAATGAGTTCTGGAAAATACTAATACATTAAACACTTAAAAACAACTTGAAATTTACAGTTCACAACGTATCAAATATGCGTTGTAATAAATGAATCATTACACAATATTACAATAAAAACTCAATTAACTTCGCATAATAAAGAAAATAAATTTAACCTTCACCCCTATGACTTTTAGAAATGCCACTTGAAAATACGTGCTCTCTTCACTAGATCCAAAAGATCACTGTCTATTATACCTTAATCTTGCTTAATTCATAGGACAGTGAGTAATATTCAGGTTAAGATACCCGTGTATATCGTGATGTTTTTTTGTTCCGTCGCCAATCTGGAAACAGAAACACATTTCATCCCAGACAGCGCTGTACACATGCACATCACAAATAATCATATATTTCTCAGACAAAACAAAAGTTTGTTTATTCTTTCTAATTATGTGACACGTAAAAACATGTTAATATAATTTATTTTGTCAGTACCATGCAGAGGGAATTATATTCACCGTCTTTATAATTTATTTTGTCAGTACCATGCAGAGGGAATTATATTCACCGTCTTTTCTCCTTTATCTATCCCACTGACCCATTTTGAAACATTACTCTATAATATACTATATATCATCTACTCTTGTCTACTCTGCCAAACAGTATGGAGACGTCTCTTGCGATATTGTCTCATTTCAACACGATTCGACCTTTATTATACTGTAAAAATTTGTCATCGGACCCATCAAAGAAGTTACCAGAACAGATAATGTCGCTTCATTTTCCAGTGTTTGACAGAGCCGTATTATTCAATGACTGCATACCTATAATGAGTGTTTCTCCAGCTAGGGCGCTATTAAATCCATGCGACACTCAGAACTGTATGCCAAGACACATTTTTACATGTTTGCCGATATACATATATATATATTTCTTTACCTTAGTTGGCAATTAAGTTATGTTCTGTTCTTTTATTGTAACACTGTCTGCAAATCTCCATCGGATTGCGAAAGAATTTGTGTTCTTGAGTATGTTTTTAAACAATCCCCATCTGTGAGAATATTACAGAGATGCAACCCTCTATATATCTATAATAATAATAATAATAATAATAATAATAATAATAATAATAATACAATTTATAATAACCCAGAGCCAATACATTTTTATTGGCACTTCATTTTGTACCTGACGTTTTAATTTATGTGGGTTGCTTTAGATCATGCAGATGTGGATTAATACTTGTTTTACGACAACAGGTTTGCTTCTTCTTTTATTTTGATCATATTTTTGTCGGGTATATTACTGTGGCTTGACTAGGAACATGTATTTCTTTCATGTATTTCTTCAACTTTTCGAAGACATATATAACGGTTCTTTGATAGGTGCACAATGTCTATGAAGCTTGGAATATTGTAGTATATCCCCAAGTGTTATCATTTATTGGATACTTTGTCGGCTACTGTAAACTGTTCATGACAATTATTTCGAAATCAGACCTTATTGATGTTTCTTTTTTTTAAAAAAAAATTGTAATTCAATATCTAATTTTTTATCAATCTCCAACCCACTTGCGAAGTATCGGAAATGCTCCATTCCCACAACAACAACAAAAAAATATGGGTTTTGGTTCACCTAATTGAATATCCGGATATACTCTCTGATCTGTATTCACAAAAACTTGATGTGCACTTTAATATTGACAAACAATTAATACTTTATTAAATATAAATCGTAGCAGAGGGTGAGGTATAAATATGGAATGAACAAAATGCCAATTTTACCAATGAGGACGACGAGAAACACAAACTGCAATGGAACTGTAAGAGAGCCCAACACTCCAGAAAATAGTATGTATGTATGTATGTATGTATGTATGCATGTATGTATGTATGTATGTATGTATGTATGTATGTATGTATGTATGTATGTATGTATGTATGTATGTATGTATGTATGTATGTATGTATGTATGTATGTATGTATGTATGTATGAAGGTATGTATGTTTGTATGTATGTATGTATGTATGTATGTATGTATGTATGTATGTATGTATGTATGTATGTATGTATGTATGTATGTATGTATGTATGTATGTATGCATGCATGCATGCATGCATGCATGCATGCATGCATGCATGAATGTATGTATGTATGTATGTATGTATGTATGTATGTATGTATGTATGTATGTATGTATGTATGTATGTATGTATGTATGTATGGATGGATGGATGGATGGATGGATGGATGGATGGGTGGGTGGGTGGGTGGATGGATGGATGGATGGATGGATGGATTCCACTAAAATACATTTGTATTGTATGCATTACCGATGACTCGTTCAGCTTACTTAATAATCACAACTCGATTTTAGCTTGCTTAGAAGAGACATATTCCGGATCATAAATTTCTTGAATGATGTATACTTTTTATGTTTGTTTAAAACAAATATATATATATATATATATATATATATATATATATGCGAAAAACAAATACGGGTCTTTGTTTCAATTTCTCCATTGCCATATTATACAATCTTCTGAATTGCGCTTGAGAACACTTTTAAATCGCAAAATTAACTAAATTAATATAGTAGGAGTAGCAAATAATCACATTAACATTAACTGATTTGGAAATGAACATGTCGTTTGTTAACATTCTTAAAAGATCATTGAAGCACGCTAAATGAACTTTAACTATACTTTAAGTAAATTATTTGATTCCATCTATTTCAGCAGCGATATTTGATCAAATATGTACTAGGTCTGAGACACTGACACAGCACAACACATGTTGCATAAATGTTATGACTCGACTCCAGGCGTCAGCCAAACCCATTTTTATGTCACCAGAACTCAGATACATATGGAAATGAGGACACATAAAATATTATCTGACTTCAGGACTACACGTCAAATAGTATCTGTCTTTCACTTACATAACATATTACATTGTGATAGTATATGATGTTTAATTTATATGAATGCTAACGGGCTTTTGGATCCATTGCAGACGTTGAATTTGTCATGAATTCTGAGGGGCTACTTTTGTTTCGTCTCAAAATGTAGGAAACAATCGTAGTAATGAAGGAAACAGAAAAACAGGAGAAATAAACAGACAGGAATTACATTTTTAAATATCACACATTTTTTTTTTGCTTTATACAATCTTGTTCTAGCTGTCTCAATTATACTTCTATAATATTTTACATGTGCTAATGTGAAAAAATTTGTACACGTAAGAGTTAAGTCTCGAACTACGAAGCATTACGTGGTGGTGTAGTCAGACAAAGCCGTGTAAAAAAACCAGTAGGGTTGTCGATAATGCTGATTATCGAATCTTTAATGCTAGGAAAAATGCTAATTATGTCATATATTCACATACAAAGTATGTAATGGAGAAATCCTCCCCGTCCGTGTGATTGACCACGATAATGATATAAAAGCTATAAAACTATCACTCAAAGTCAAAATACCAAACGCGTTCTTACTGGTACTTCTGAAACGGTGGAAAGGAGACCTTTCAAATCTATCACGGAGACGGGCGAAGAATTAATATTTCAATCGATGAATGAAGCATTTTATACCCTCGGTACGATGTGTAGAAAAAAATGTATATAAATCTGCCTTTTCCAAAAAAATTGGGCAACAAATTTGGTCTACATATATACAGTAAACCTATTACTAAAGGGAGATAAGTCTAAAAAGAATGTGTATAACCCTATATGGAAATTAAAAAAGTTATATTCCATTATAAGGGAAATAACTCTATAATCCTATAAGGGAAATAATCACATACTGTCAAAGACAGAGTCAAGGAAATAAATATTTCCAGAAACAATATCCTTTTATTGTTGCATCTGTCAGGTATCTTGCTTCATTTAGATTTTGGCAGTAATATTAATTAACTAAAAGAGAATATATGAATCACATAACTTTCGTCTTGGTTTCCTGGTATTAGTTAACTTATACAGCATACAGCTGCGTTTGCTTTCGGTGCTCCAGGCTTCGATTTTCGAAATTCATCTGAACACTTCACTCACCAATATTTCCACCTCGATGTGGATGTATTTTTGCATTCTCTCGTGGTGAATTTTAAGGGAGAGTGTGGTTTTCAGTTGAACGTAGAGTAGGGCCCCGTACATGTTGTGCCGTCCTCCTGTACATAATTGTGGGTATTGATTTCAAAACAGATTTATGCTACTGAAATATTTTTCTGGCAGCTTGATTTCGACATTTCAGATTTACATAGATACTTATTTGGATGATGACACAGCATAAAAACGGGGTCATTGGTTCCTGTACTATCAGAAAACAAGGTGGAGCCAGTGATGTAAATGAATATAAAATTTATGCTGCTAAAACTGATTTTATTTTTCGAGATGTATTTACAGCGATCACCGAGGCTATATTGACATGTCTAGGTGCTATATCTCCCAGCACCGTTTGGGTCATTATTTTGCTTGAGGATGCCCATAGGGGTATTTTATTCCATGCAGCGAGTATCAGTTGAACATTTTTATTGATAAGATTGCTGTGTGATTTCTTTAGTTGTTTTTGGTTGCAAGTTCAGTTATTACAAATGAATGTTATTGTTCTTCGTTTATTTTTAAATGATCAACAAATACCTTATCTGAATATATTATATCTGTATTATTATACGTACGAGCATCTATACAATTTATTACTCGATCACGAATTCGTAGATTAATGTATTCGGTATCGTCTATTATTTGATTTAAATGATTTTGATGACATTGTTATTATTTTTATGGGGTTTTTTTTATGTTGCTGCTCGGTACATACTAGTTATCACCGAGAACTCGTTATAGAATACTACTGTATCGTCGAGACTGGATGATATCAACGAAGGTACATGAGAACATCCTTACGTTGCGATATGTAACTTAATTATGTATTCGTGTAGTTTATTCTGACTACATGTGGATATTTTTTTGCAATGATGCTAAGAACCCCTGTAATTGTTGTTGCTGTTCTTGAAATACAAATTGTGACAACTACAGCTGTAATCACTATTACTGTTGATAAGAATATACCTGTTCCAGCAATAATACTTGAAACCGGATACACAATTATGTCAACACGGGTAATACGCCTGCGGTATTTATTTTTTTTACCTGACACAAATTGACGAAAATTTTTAATTTAGTTTGAAACTCGCGCACTTGATCATATCGATATTATTCGACATTCATTATACTATTTACTTAAATCAATTACAAATTTACATACCGTGTGATTGACGCAACCTGGCGTGGGATTTCTGACCAATTGCCGCTATTAGGTTTTCAGTAATATTTCTCTGCAAGTCAGATCCTTGATTTATCTACGCTGCTAATTTTTGAATTTTTGATCCGCGGCTTGTTTTGTTTTTTTATCTTACTAACATTCGCGGGCATAATTTCTGTAGATGGCAATTAAACTAGTGGTTGTTTTCGTCATCGATTTAAAGTGGTTAGTCTTTCCTTAACTGCAGAAAACGCTTTACCGGCAACATCGCTAACAGCACTAATACCTTTATCACGAATAACATCAATTGCTTTCATTGATAATTGTTTTGCGATTGGTCCTATTTTTGAAGCCATTCTTGCAAATAACCCTTGAATAACATCACCGCGACCATCTTCATAATATATTTTATATACATTGAATCGTGAATTTACTACTTAAGTCATAGTTGACTTATAGCCGTTGAAATGATTACGTAGTGTTTTCACTATTTCGTATTTTCTTTCGGACGGGAATGAGATCTCATAGGAAAAAGATTTTCAATTTTCTCTGTGATTTGTTTCAAGTTCTGAAGAATAGCTACTTTTCTTTTCTCCTCATCCTTAATATCTCCCAATTTTGCTGTTTCAGTAACCAATGCTGCTTATTTTCGTGGCTGTTGTAACGGGTTAAAATACTTTATCAGCACCCGTTGCAAAGTCAGCATGATATTCCTGTCTTTGCTGTAATTTTGTCTGATAATATCTCAAACGAGTATAAATATCTGAATCGCTGCTAGTATCTCTTTCGAGTTAATCTAGTTGATGACGATTCTCCTATTATTATTGTTATATAAATGATTTAATTAATAACATTAGAGAAGGTGCGACAGCAAATATGCGTATCGAAAGTAAGAGGCGCATTTTTTGGTGTTTGACACTTTTTCGGTACGCAGGAGCTTTGCAGAGAGAGAGAGAGAGAGAGAGAGAGAGACAGAGACAGAGAGAGAGAGAGACAGAGAGAGAGAGAGAGAGAGAGAGAGAGAGAGAGAGAGAGAGAGAGAGAGACAGAGAGAGAGAGACAGAGAAAGAGAGAGAGAAAGAGAGAGAGAGAGAGAGAGAGAGAGAGACACACGGAGGCAGACATAATGATTTGTTTGAATAGGATTTTTAACTTAGCTCTAACAAAGTTTCAGTCAAATCGCCACGATGTCTGCAGTGATGCAGTTTATTGTGATGTTTAGCACTGGCGCATCATGCCGCAGACATGTAGCATGATGTCCTACCCAGTTACATTATCCTGACACCAGTCCAACCAGTCTTAACACTAACCTTTTAATGCTGAGCGCCAAGTGAGGTAGCTGTTAGTACCATTTTTGTAAGTCTTTTGAATGGCTCGAACCACCGACCTACCTCTTGCGCGGCGGACGCTCTAACAACTTGACCAACAGAACGATTTCCAACATAATGAAATATAACAGTGTTATAGATATTCGATAGTAATTTCTCTCAGAGTTGTTTTTGTCTCTGTAATGGATTACGAAGCTGTATTTTTGTCTTCCTTTACTACTTAGCAGCTCAGTGTGTCCTGCATTAAATTGTCATTGTTCCATCATGCTAATGTGGAAAGAGTGTAAATATAATATCCCTGTTATATAACACTTTACGAACCATATCCATGTTCCACAGTACACACACATGTAATCTCTCTACGAAAATAAACATAAATCTTTAATTACAATACTTGATTAAACTTCCATTTGTATAAGAGCATATATACTACAATTTAATTCCACACTAGAGAGCGTACTTTCTTGACGGGAGAAGCAAAAGCAAAAGAAGCTCGTGAAATCCAAATGTTGATTGATAACTTGATAATTATCTGATAATTAATTAGGATTTCACCACTTGGGTCGTGCTTTGCAACTAGCTTCTATGATAGAGAATAATTATGTACAGCCTTCAATAATCCGAAATTCTTCGGAAACATGTAATTCAACCTGTTGGTCACTGCTGACAATTTCAAGTGTTGAAAAAGTGTGAATCGTGAATTGAAAACAAAGAAATATAACTGTTTAGTACTCTCACAGTCTCTACTTTGATGACTAAGTACTAACTAAAACGCCACGTTGCCAAAAATCACTTGTCTTCGACAGATGCATTGAAGAAAACACATACACGTATACAAGTGGTAAAAAATGAGTCATATCATTTGGTATTTTACTAAAATACATGTCAGATCGTTTGCAAATAAAATTGCGACATGTAAATTGTTCCATGAACTCGAAAAACTTTTATTTCTGATGGAAACTAAGATTTTCGAATAAACACTAATATTATTGCTCATTTAGATTGATAATGTTTGTCAAGTACTTGGGTGTTATTTTAAAGTAGATGAGTGATTATTATGTTTTTTGTACCTTTTCTCTGTCCTATCATTTTCACCATATATCGTATAATATACATTGTTATTGGATCCAAAGGATTGTATGACATCATTTAATAATGGGACGTGGTTCTTGTATTTTAATCGCTTTTCTGGTGGCATTTAGGTCACGTTCATTTTTTGCACGAACTACCCATAATCCACAGATATTCTGAAACATATAGGAAGTTGCCCATAAAATTGATTCTTTAAATTTTGTCCAGCTTTATTAATTGTAAAAGTATTTTTATTTTTTGTTACGCCAAGCCCCATAAGAACTTGACATTTATAAACTTAAAATCCAGTTTGAAAATTATGGAAATAAATAAATACACATAAATATGAATGCATCATGTACAACAGCAGGCGACGTGTCCATTTGAATATTACCTGTATTCATTTTTTCTCTCATTACATTGTCTGGGTAATTATGTTGAACACCACGGCCAATGATACACGTCGGGAAGGCTTTAAAACTGAACCCGAATTCATGCCGCCAGTAAGACATGTTGCAACAGCGGGGCCGGTGTAATTCTACATCATCTAATTTGATTTAAATTAACCACGAACAAAATGAATGGAGTCTATCATACTGAGCTGCTAATGTCATCACTAGCTTCGTCATTATGGGTAGACGACATTGACTAAAGTCAGTCAGAAAATTTCACCTGGAAATAGGAGTAAATTGGTACTGAAACGTTTACATAAAATATGCACCCATGTTAGGTTTGAATTACCTAACTAACATTTACTACGTTATATACGCATTCATATGAATTTAGTCGGGAAATTCACATGGGGGCATGGGTTAAAACAGCACACAGAGGATGGGGTATATAACCATTTTTATAAGTCTTTTGTTTGACTCAGTCGGGGTTCAAACCCTCGACCTTGCGCATCTGAGGGGATCCTCTAACCACTCTAGGTCACCGTAGCGGTCAGAATACCGAAACTGTGTCTTAATTTATCATCCAATAAATCCATTGCACTCTTTTAACTAAACGCCTACCAACCACGACGGTGACAGTCCTTTAGTTTAATTAAACACACATAATGGAATGATTTATGACCATATGAAAAATATCTTTGAACATATGTTTACATTTTGCATTACAGACTTTAAGGATATAACTTGTTCCAAATATATACGTATATACATATCAGCTTATACTATTCCTAATTAGAATGAGCCTCGTATTCATCCTACATTCATTTGATTGAATTGGGTTTCTATTAAAGCACATAGATTTTGTTTATAATAATATGCTTACAATTTCAACGCAAACCATTTAGAACTCCACAACCCAATTAGCACAGGAGCCTAAAGGGAGGTGCACCTTAGTGGAGAGGGAAACCGATTAGTTGCTTCATTCACCGAGTGTCAGTCATTCTCCATACGGATAATCCCACTCGTTCAGTATTAATTAATACAACTACCAATGACTCAATTACAATTTACTAAGGTGAGATCAGATATTCTATAAAGATCAATGTACTTATGACTAGATTTGCAATTTGACAAAAATGCATCAATAATTTTTGATAATCATACAGTAAGTAGAGAGTTCCTAGTGTTCAATTCTCACCGAGTCAAGTATGATGTTAAGGGATGTTTGATGATTAGGAGAGAAAAAAAGTGAAAGAAAAGTGTGCGTGACAAGTATAAGAACAGTCGAGATTCAGTTGTAGGTCATTTTGCCCAAAAATTATTTAAACATATTTACTGTAATAAATTTAAAATATATACACACAGAAAAAAACAATTAAAAAGCATTCGGCATGTAATATCAGTGAATATATCGTTTGGTGCTTTAAAATACTTGGACACATTTGGCTGCTTGTGTCAAAAAGGTCCTCAGAGATTTAAAAACAGTATTAACAATAACTTATAAACTATAATACATTCACTCTAAAAACGATGTAAATGTACAGAGTAAAATTAAATGTTCGCTTTTTATTCCGATTTACAAACCAATGGATTAATCGTGTTCGAGCCCGATCTAGAGCAAGTTTTTTATTTCATGTTAAAGGATCGATTGTGATCAAGCACGGTCTAGAGTCAATCATTCATTTCATTCTCAATAATAAATCGTGTTCAAGCCCGATCTAGAATAAGTCTTTTATTTTATGTTAAAGGATCGATCGTGTTCAAGCCCGGTCTAGAGCCAATCATTTATTTCAAGCTAAATGATATATCGGTTTCAAGCCCAGTCTATAGTCCATAATTCAACGTCTGCGTAAGAACCTATTAATGTTACTTTTTGAATCCCCAGATTTTGATATGGGATAGGAATTTCTCAGAATTTCTGTATAAAATAAAGTGGAGAATAATGCTGTTTCAGGACAAGGGTAGGGTTAAATTATTTGTATTATTGACCGGAAAACTAGTACCTGCTAGACTACGTTAGTTACTATTAGTCCCCAATGACTATTGCTTGCAACCATTAAGACCATGTAACTGATTCTTAGATATAACAAGCGGCTTTCAGAGAAATAAAGATATTGATTTATAACAAGAAAATGTGAAATGCCGCTGATTTCATTTACATAATATTCGGAGTGTTGATAATCACAAGGACGGCTACCGAAATGTTTGAAAACCAAAAGGACAATTAAAATCACAAATTGACTAGTCTTTTATTAATTAATTGGCCACTGGCTACTCGAATCCCGTTACTTTAGACCATAATGAAGCATGCACAACAATATACGACTTTCAGAAAGACTGTTTGGTTGTTGTTGAAGGTAAAAGTCATATATTCATGCAAAAAGTCAGTGGCGTAAGGAGCAAAATGTCGCCCAGGGCGGAGGTCTGTGATGCCTTACCGTTGCAGCTTATTTTAAGGGCGGCACCACCAAATTTTCAAAATATCCTTCTTTATGTCTCTGTCACAGTCTGTCTGTCTGTATCTATCTCTCTCTCTTTATTGTTATTCACTTTTCCTTTCCTTTTCCTCTTTTCTGATTGTCCCTGTTTTATAGAAGTGTCAATCTGGGCGATTTTTGTCTCCATTACCCCCTATGGTAACATGTAGATCTAATCTATGCTATCAACTTAATGTGAAACTTGGAACTTTCGTCTAATATTAATCGGTAGCAAACCAGTGATGAAGTGGTTCTTTTTCAACTATTCAAAATCAATATGTTACAGTTGTACAGATAGGATACAGTTACAGATTTGACTTATGTTTTTAACGAATGTGATAGTATGAAACGGAGATAGAGGTATCGATGCGTCTTAAGACGTGTTTCGGACCCATACTTAGCATCCTCTTCAAAACACTTAAATTTTGGAAAGTTCATTTACTTCTGTGGCATAATATTAAAAGCACGGATTTTATCTTTAAATAGCATACCGTTTCCATGTTTCAAAAAGTGAAATGCACTGAAGTTTAGAACTAATTTCGACCTTTTTTCTTACGCTAAAATATAGGCAGTTCCATTAAAGATCGCATATAGACAACGCTGTTAAGTTCCATACATATTTATATCTGCCTGTACTATTTGATATACAATTCCGGCATTAAATGTAATAACTAAGAATGAGTTTAGGCATTTATCGGAAAGATAAATATTATATATTAAACATTAGTGAAAACTATAAAATATCCATGACCAACACGGTTTTCTCAAGGCCAGCATGTTATAACATTACATGGACAGCATGGTATGGTATACCAAAGCATTGTTTGAGCAATGCTCGTTAAATCTACCAGTATATCAAATTTGACTTTCATTAACGATTTGCCGCTGTATTATTCTATTGTCGATATGGCACTTGCCACTTACATCCACTCTTACAAATCTAACTTGAATCGTCCACTAACTAAATCTTCATTACGTGACCACTTATCAGTGGTCGCTTCTCAAAACATCCAGGGCGAACTATCTGAGTAATGTACACCATTTAAAAACTACGTCTCGTATCTTCTTTCATTAAAAAATCAGTACAAACACGCGATCTGCGAGACATTCTGCCACGCCGTTACGTAACATCGACCTAACCCGTTTGGGGATGCAAGCAAATAAAACATGTCGGTGAGAACACCGCGTTGTGTGAACTATTAACTAGGTCCCTGTGGAGGACACATGAAAGTGCATTTTCTTACCACATTGCAATAGAAACAAACATGTTAATAATGTCGTAACTAAACAGTTATGTGCTTTGGGTTGCCAATATTGTATAACTTAAATGATCTATCTGGAGAGCGGGAATTGCCTTCTGACACATCTGTGTTTGTCGTATATAAGCTTATTGAATTTGATGATATATATTTTACCAGAAATAATGAACATGGTAGAGTTCAATGAATTACAGAATAGGCCTGACTGTGAAGATGATATAATTTATTTTATGTTAAAGGATCACAGTTACCGGTAAATATTATTAGGGATATGCAACGCTCGTCGGTCAACTCTTTTTTAAATAGACCTTTAAAAAATATCACGGATTTGGGAGTATTGGACCAACTATTTATTTATTTATTTATTTATTATTATTATTATTATTATTATTATTATTATTATTATTATTATTATTATTGAATTATTTATTGGTGAAGGGACACGAAGGATCTCTGTGATTTTAATTCGAACCAAGATATATTGGTTTTTTTTACCTGAAGATATTAATTTTCAACAAATATAATATATAGACAAGTTTGCTTTTTTGTTTAATTTTGTCAGGTCCAATTCAGAACAAGAAAGTTTTCTGCACTCCCCCTTCCTAAAATTTAAAGTTTCGTTCCTCTTATACAAAAATCGTACACACTGCGTAATTCGTAATTCAACTAACTAACTAACCAACTGACTAACTAACACTCCCTCTCTCTATTTTTCTCTCTCTCTCTCTGTCTGTCTGTCTCTATGTCTCTGTCTCTCTCTCTGTGTCTCTCTCTCTGTCTCTGTCTGTCTGTATGTCTCTCTCTCTCTCTCTCTCTCTCTCTCTCTCTCTCTCTCTCTCTCTCTCTCTCTCTCTCTCTCTATATATATATATATATATATATATATATATATATATATAATCGAAGATCTCGATCAAAATATATGAAAAATGTTAGAACGTATTTCCAAATAAATAAAACAATCTTGCTCGATTAAAGAAAATCAAAATATAGTCAGTTTAAAGACTTACTAGTCAACGTTCCTACTTATATCAAACCCACAAGTCTTTACAAGTTTTAGTGCTCAAGTGTTTTTGCTAAATAAAGTTTACCTAAATGCTTAAAACATTATAATTTTGGGATGAAATAAGAAAATGGAATATTTTCTCCATCTCCTTATTATAATGTAGAGAAGATTTTGTTGTACAAGGGCTTCTTTATTCAGCCCTATTTGAAAATCCCGTTACAAGTGCTTTCTAATACATCCCGATTTGAAAATCCCGATAAACGTGCTTCCTAATACAGCTCGATTTAAAAATCCCGATAAACCTGGTTCATAATACAGTACGATTTGAAAATTCGGATAAACCTGCTTACTAATACAGCCCGAGTTGAAAATCCGATAAACATGCTTATTAATACAGCTCGATTGAAAATCCGGATAAACATGCTCCTAATGCTCCAAATGCTCCTAATATAGACCGACTTGAAAATCCCGATAAACCTGCTTCGTAATACAGCCCGATTTTGCTACACGAGGTTATCGTAGAAACTTGTTTTAAATAATGTTTGTTTTAGCGTTATCTGTTTAGATTTGAAGTGTTCCGTATTAAACTACCGTCGATGTACATAAAGCCTTTATGCATTTACCCAAGTGACCATGACACAAAAAGTGGATGTTACTGCAAGGTAAAGACTGATATAACACTTTGCTCACGATCATATAATAACCCAAATAGTTTGCTTGAACAGGTGGATATTTCTCAGTAAAACTTTATAAAACCCGACGTTTAAAGGAATCAGATGGACTACATTAACTTTCACAACAAAACGATGTTCTAATCAAATACAAATTCATTTTTAAACATTTTGTAACACTATAGTACAAGGGTTTTTGCAATGTTTAAAAGAAACTCAAAACATCATTGCTGCTCGAAATATTTCTGATGAGTTAACATTTTATTCATATTTTTAGGTGAATGAAAAGGAGAGATTATTTTTATTTTGTATAAATATTTTATATAAACAGACTTCTGCCATGTGTCATGTGGTAAATTTTATTTTGTATCAATATTTTATATAAACAGACATGTGCCATGTAACATGTGGTTAAGTTTTTGTGTGTGTGAATATTGTATACAAACAGACTTTTGTCATGTGACATGTGGTGGTTTTAAGCCAAGGGCATATCTTAATATGTCATTAAATGTAAACGTTTGTACCTTTAGAATACTATTGTTGCAAAAGTATGTTATGTCCCATACAGGTTTTCATATACCGTAGAGTACTGTTTCAAAAAACTGAATGCGATCGCCGTGGATAAAAAAGCGTGGCAAAGACACTTGCCGATTTCTTGATAATTTCCCAAGTCTGTTTTTTGTACACCTATTTGTGTCCATTATCAAACGGAGGCGAGATAGTCACAATTTGGAGGAAATAGTCAACTTTTGGCTAAAATTACGTAAATGACCAAAGATAACCTAGACAGTGATTAGTGTTACGAAATGACCAAATTACTCTAATCTTGGCATTTTCCGCTCAATCTAAAACAAACAAACATACTTCAAGTGATTTCCCATTACGTTGAGAAGAGTAAACGGTCCATTTAGTTCTACGCATAAAAATACCCCTCACAACGGAAATGGACCACGTGATATTTCATTATGTAACGAATTGAGATTTTCCAAATTGGTCCTCCTTAATTTCTGCTAACCAGGCTCGCTTTGACATACGTGTACCAGGTGGGCGCTTTTTTTGCGAATTACTGACACTGAGAGACTGTAATAGGATTCCAATGTATTTAGCAAACATAATGCATATTACTATCAACTCAACCGCATGCCTGCCTGGCCCGCTTGATTGATTCGCTGACAATACATATAACAGTTTGCTTCTTTCCAAGCAAGTACACAATATTTACATTCAGTCTAAGCGTTTCAAATTTACACATGGCTGTGTTATTCATATCACATACAAATACATTTTCAAGTTAACAAACAGGCACCAAGGTTTGCGTTGATTTGCGAACGTTACTCGAACCATCAAGAAGCCAAAGTTCTATTCTATAACTTGTTTGTACAGACTATTATACTGGCTACATAAAGGATATTACATACTCCACGTGAACAAGAAATAAATGTCATCTAGTGGGAGAAACAATCAGTATTTTCATTGTTAACGAATCCACGAGAGAACATACATTGTTCACAAACTAGAATAACCATATCTTTTATCCACTTGGAGATAGCAATTTCATTTTATATATTACTCTAGCCTATCGGCTAATAATATAGCACACTAAAGTAGCAAATTCCTCAGTGTATCTTGTGCAATAATGTCAAAGTATCGTTTATATTTTTCTGTGTGTTGTTTATAGTCGCACAGAAAATATCAGTTGCTTAATTATCCTACCCAATTACAGGCTTAATATCACATATACAATAGAAAACAAACATGTAAAGCGTGTTTCGTCTGCATTGAGTGGATATGCTTTCTTTTTTTTTTCTAATAGAATAGGCAGACGTCTAAAGACATATCAGCTGTCTTGATCATAATGTTAAAAAGACATCACGAAAATATACCTGGTATTGGATTCCAGCGATTGATCAAAATGATGTCTCTTGAAACATCGAGTTATTCATTGCGTAGAATAGGTAAAGATCCTTTTTTCCCGTTGATGATGCAAACAAGTTCTTTTATCATTACTGATTATGACTAACACGTTTAATAGCTTATAAAAAAAACTAACGTGTTATTTATTCTGTTCAGTCGCATAATTAATTGAACTAGGAAGAACTGAGAAATATGCGTGAGGGATCCTTAATACGTTGCGAATGGAGTAATATTTTGAAATCATGTTTACAGGATGTGTACATTGAAATCGATATAAGTCAGCAGAGCATTATGAATAGTCAGAGGAATGCTTAAACGAACTGCATAACTGGTGCTAATGAAACATACATCGTAATTTATATTTTAAACCTTACTATGTTGAACGTATACACTTTGAGTGGTGGTTGGCATTGAAACCTTAACAATTGCAGATGATTTTTGTATATCTCATGGAAAACGTGTCAGAAACCAAAGGATTATTTTATTTAACGAATATTACGAATATCAATGTAATAAAAGGAATGAGAAAACATTAGTGAACCCCACCCAGATCAATGACGTGTAATTGTTAACGTAGCTTTATCCGATCTCTGTAGTAGAAGTAATTTAGTGCTGTGATGGATGGGATGATGTTGTAAAAAACGAAACATGGGTGTGTTCATATTGAAGGTAAGTCTTTAATTTCGTATAACTCGTCCTGAGAATAACATCTTAATGCTGAGTCCCGAGCGAGGCAGCTGTTAGTAGAATGTTTGCAAGTCTTTGGTATGAATCGGCCGGGTATCGAACCCACGACCCGCAGCTTTTGGAGCGGTCCGTTTTGAGAGGCAGAGCATTCAATAGTCGCATAGATATTGATGGTCACCGGTCACGTTTCCATGCATACTTCATAGGACAGATACGGAGCAGAGTTGGTTGTGTACTGTTAGGTGTTTTTTCTTTAAGAACAAAATATTTTTATTAAGTTACAGAATCGAGTTAGAAAACATACACGGATTGATTATTACGTCAATGAAACAAAACTGATTGTTTCTAATAAAACATATACTATATAAGTTAACCAAATAATTGATAAAACGAACAAGGTTAGTCTATTAAACTTTATCCAGATTATATGAAAAGTTTTGTTACCTCATTATAATTCTTGTCTTCTACATAAGTATGGCATTTCAGTTAAATTATACGAATGCTAAAATATCCATATCCAATGGAAAAGCCTGACAACAATAAAAAAGTTTTGAACATCAACCATTATTTGCACAAATTAAATGTATATTGCTTCGAAAAAAATGAACACAATTTGCTTAGTAACATATCTCCATTATTTAAATCATATTGCGCAGTGTATTATTCTTTTCATCCTGGTTATAAAAGGTCTTACTTGTAATATAGGTCTAATTCTTTCGTTTTATATCAAATGTAAACTTTGATATTGAAGAGGTTAATCGTGTTTCGTGTTTTGGCTGAAGACAACGATTGACTTATTACTGGATATATCGAGCAGCTGTTTTAATACTATGTAAGAATTTCGCACTTTAACCGCACGTCAGTCCATTATTGTATGTGTATTACCAGTTGGAAGTTACGTGTAACACATATAACATGCATGAGCATAACGGATTGTGTATTAATAACTATTTCCTTGAAATCAAATACCGCTCTGGATGCGTAGCATTAGTGCGTCCTAATTGGATGCTGAAGGTCGTAAGTTCAATTCCCGGCCGAGTTGTACCAACGACTTTTTGTACTAGCGGCTTCATCCCTTGGCACTCAGCAATAAACAGTTAGTGGGCTTGTCGGCCTGCTATCAGGATCGGATCATGTAACAGGGTGGGACATTACCCCCACTGCTTGAAATTACTATAAACTACCATACTGTTTTCATCATCGCGATATGACTAGGAAATTCTTAAAGTTACTTTGTAAAACTCCAAATCCGTTATTCTGGTATTTACATTACCTGCATTCCAATGAGCAAGGTATATCGCCATCTGTATATGAGTCTCACATCTCAGCTAGATTCCACCACGAGTTCCATATCCTAGTGTCAATGAAAATGTAAGTTACATTGAACGTTAAACATAACGTTTAATAAATGTATGTATGTATGTATGTATGTATGTATGTATGTATGTATGTATGTATGTATGTATGTATGTATGTATGTATGTATGTTTGTATGTATGTTTGTATGTATGTAGGTATACATGTGTTATTGTTTTTTGTGCTCAAAGTAATTAGTATTATTTTGTTTATAGTCATACAATTTTAAATAAATCCTCTTATTCTGTGAAGGCAAAACTATATTAAAGTTTGTATGCTAATGTCTGCATCAGCCTATGTCGGAATCGCTTTTCCTGTGCAATATCCTTTTTAGTTTGTATTGTCATCACAAGATCATTGCCGATATCGCGTCACACACTCAGCCGATTTCGAGTTATACTTGAAACCGAATATTGATGATAACCATTTTCCTCAATAGTATACTTTAGCCTCATAATTGCTATTGATTTAAGAGGAGAGTAGATGCATGTCATATTGAAGATTTTGTTATGTTATATCGGTTAGTAATGTTCGTATAAATGTTTCATATTTAGATACAATTGTCAAGAAAGTCCAGTGACTTTATGTTTTATGAGTCAGCTGTAAACGAACGAAATGTTTGTACACCCATTGGGAGACAATATATATGTTTTATTCATGATCTCAGCATCATTTTTATACCGATACCATCTTGACTAATACTGTATATCATAATTGACTGAGGATGCGGAGATCTTGAACAAATATTTGAAGCACTTATTCATGGATTCAGACGATTAGATTGTACAATGGCTTTGCTTCAATTATGGATTATTTTCGTTTACTTCCGAACATCAACAGTAGCTACAGGTAATTTACGAATTAAAGATGTTTATATGAACTTCAACAGAATCTAACAATATATTGTATGAGGTTCTAAGGTTATATTTTATTTTGGATTTTTAAATTAATTTTCCTCTTTGCGTCTGACGCCGAATTAATTCACCACTCATTTCATTTAATTGTATGAATGTTTATAATCGTGGCGTGAGCTGCTTCGTCGATGGTTTACGAATGGCAAAATTAACACAATTGTTTCGAAAGTATAACTATAAGTTTGCACGTGTCCTGACATAACTACAATTGCATATTAGTCAACTAACTACTTTAGTGTATATAGATTTAGATTTTGTCATGAATGATATCGTATGAGGTTCTAATATTATATTTTATTTCGAATTCGGTTCAGACAACTGGATTTGTTTTATGATTCTAAGAAAGAAACAAGATGTGCACTTGATGGTGAATTTAAGACCAAAATGTTGCTAACTAGTTCGGAAATGTTTTCAGTAGAAATAATTACTTTGATGAACATTATATCCCATAATTGGATACCAAATATAAAAAATTGGAAAGTCAGAAGACATTTTGAATTTTTATATATCTCATTCAGTATCCAATATTTTAGATACACAATGTGTCCTTCTTTGTTTGGATTGCAAAATGACCGGTCAAGGATTTCACGTGAAGAATGTTGATATAGTGGTCCTTATTTATGCTTGCTTGGGTCCATCTGTGGCTACATTAGTTGTAGGTTTGTAAGGCAGAAATGTAATACATATCATTTATTTATAATATTTAATTAAAATATAATTCTGTTTTTTATTTTTCAAATCAACAATTTTATTATTT
Organism: Unio pictorum; assembly: GCA_030141615.1. Taxonomy (NCBI): domain Eukaryota; kingdom Metazoa; phylum Mollusca; class Bivalvia; order Unionida; family Unionidae; genus Unio; species Unio pictorum. The sequence continues at coordinate 1,151,246 of JARLTB010000019.1, read as the reverse complement.
ATAGTAAGAGTACATTATGGTAACAATTCGTTTTAAAATAATAAAATGAATCAACCAAGATTGCAGGTGAAAACAATAATTACTAACAAAATAATGGTAACCTACCCGTGGCTATACTCTGATAGCACGATACCATTCATTCATATCATGACGAGAGATCATTTCATAATTGTTGTAATTTCATTGCTTTATAATGAATTTACTAGTAGTAGAAAGATGTAAAATACATCTTAGCAACAAACCTAACCAAAACATTGGAGGATGAAACATTTAAATAATCAATGTTTCCATAAGAACCATAAAACAATATCAGATATGAAGTTTTGTTCCATGCATTTGTATGCATAGGATATCAACCAGTTCTGCAAGCAGTGTGCAAGTCCAATTACTTCAAGGTGTTTGTTTCAGAGAGAGAGAGAGAGAGAGAGAGAGAGAGAGAGAGAGAGAGGGTAATAGACATAGAGACAGACGGGCTGACCGATAAAAAGAAAGAGACAATGCGAGAGAGAATCGTTGGTTATGTATACAATTGTTCTTATGTAATTCAACCGATCTCACTTAGGTGAAATACATTTATACAATTTATACAAATTAACTGGCTACGGTGTTAGATACTACTCCCCTCACACAAGGCAATGACCGAGTGAAAAATCGAGCAGCCAATGAGAGAGCGTTTTGTAATCTTACAAATCAAATTAACTCTTTGTCCGATGAAAATAATAATAAACTGTGTTTTACGCATATCAGTAATATATGCGCCAAGTGGTGGAAACTTCATAAAGTTGGCTTTGGCCTTCAGTGGAACAAAAACGTAGGCGTTCCAGTGTCGAAGGATATTTATATAACAAAGGTCAACTTGGCATGTATGCATATGTACGCTTCTTAATCTAACACGGTTTCTTTAACCATAGCCTATTCAATCATCCACATTTGATGATCTGTACCTTATCTGTCCTCAAGAAATATCCAGATTAAATGTGTAGATCTATATCGTCTTTTACAATAGTGACATGTACTAGACACGTTTCAAGAAAGACGCTTTGAGCGAAATTGTCACAACATGGAGTTGTACGAAATTGTTTATCAATATGCATGACTTCCAGTGTGACATCGTATCAAGCGATATTGAATCCGAATTTTGCTGGTTCAAACCTGTTGGTTAATAGCGTCCAAACTGGACGGCGCTTTTAACATTGAGTTTGCGGTATGCACTCTACATGCTTCTAAATAATGAACTTCAAAAGGAATGCGGATGTATAAGAATCCAAATGATGTAAATAGTTGCCACAAAAAGGATTGGATGATCAAAATCTATTAAATGACACCCATTACTGATATAGTCGGTGTTCAATGACTGCATGACCTTTGTTACATGTATACAACATCTCCATCACTGCTCAAAATCGAAAAAAAACAGGCCCCGAAGATGTAAATTCTGATACTGTTTTCTCACAACTCTTTGACGTTTCTTGTAGAAAAGCGACCAAGAAAGGCACCTGTATCGTGGTGAAGTCTTCGTGCTTACGCCATTTCTGTTTACTATAGATATTTAAATTACCACAACCCTCCCGCTAGACAACCAAAATGTACTGTATCTGGTGACATGAAATTGCGATAGAATTTCGTAGCTATAAATTTCAATTTATCGCGCCCTACCTTCCCCCACAAAAAAGCAAACAAACAAAACAAACAATCCATTTTGTCTTGCTTTTTCACAACATTAACTGGTCGACCCGTCTTTACCAAAAATATTTATGCATTATTTCGTTTACGTATTGGAATGAGTTCCATCATCTACGCAATGCATACCATTACAAACACTGTGCTATATTTCAGCTCAAACCAATATAAAGTTAAAAGGCTCCAATAGGCATCCATGTCAAGTACATAAAACATATACCCATGTCTGATATTAGCTATCATATACATGTAAGCTGCAAGTTTTAAGGAAATCAGTTTGTTATTTTGTCGTATTATTGTGGTGTGTAAGTGAAACCTAAATAATGAAACTAATTTCCCGTATGTTGGTAACCAAGTCTTGATTTGCCATTAACCATTGTAAAGACAATATAACGAATATCTCGTCCATTCAATCAGCTGATGCATCAATCCATTGTTTATTACGGATGAATCTATTATTTTTGTTACGAATCACAATAGTTCATAACTTATTTAGTAATGTTGAAGATAGTGCAAGGTCATTTTCGTGTCTACTATGTATATGCGACAATTATACGCGATTCCTTTTCTTGAGGGCTTATTTGCGGTGTCATTAACAAAAGTCATAATACAGTCCTAATCACAGAAGATTTAGCAAACTATTGAAGACAAATATGCTGGACATGTGATTTGATGATATGGTATTAATCTAAAAATGAATATTTTAAAAAGTAGTTGACAAAGTGATAAATATAATTAAATTGGAATTTCAAATGTCATGTCATTATAGGAGAATATTTCGGGTCCATTAATATTTTGAAAGGATATATTACTCCCAGTTCTATATTATAATCAATAATGGTGCCATATCCATTGATATGTAAAAGTGTTTACCAGACAAAAATGAGAGACAATTGGCTTTTTAACTTTCAATCTGATATTTCCTAAACACACAATTTACTTACAGTTCATACGTATGTGTTTAGACTAAATTAACATCTTGTTGGTAGAATATATTGTGCATTATATCCCTATTACAAATTTAAATGTATAGGTACTCTTATTCAGTACAAATACAAGTATCCAAGGGTCCCTCTGACTCGTATTAAATATGCAACTCCTATGACGAAACAGTACGTGTAATGTAATAGGCTAGATATGTACACACATTATAATAATTACAATTAGCAATATTGTAGAATTCTGCAATGGTCAAACAAGGTCATATGAATATCTCATGAATTTGAATTGAATCAATGTTGACGTAAATACATGATGTACTAATTTACAAATTTGCTTGGCATAAGCGTGTGTTTTGTACAAGGTTAGTTGTCTAATAACGAAACACACCCAGTGAGTAGCAATGTTGGTTTGTTAATATAAGAAATGTGTATATTATACTGATTTAATGCATATAGCACCTATCCACCACAACTAAAATTATTAAATGTATCATGGCTAAGATAGCGTGTATATGTTATAAATCCCAGATGCTTTTATAAATATCTGCAAATAAATCAAACCGGACAAACTGAAAATAAATTAATTTGGATTAAACGAAATATAGTTTCCCAATACTGTCCATAAAAATAGGTTTCCATCCAAAGGAGTTTATCATAGGTTTGTAAACTACTGGTTTCAGGCAGACGTTGTTCACATTTACACACATACACAATAAAGTAATGGATTACATATATTTTGTGAATCATAAAGCTTGAATTCAAAATATGTGAATACAAAACTGGAGATTGTGTATAAATGCTAGAAATATAATGCAATAAATTACTGAAAAGATACAATTGGACAAGATGCCTTGTTCTGGAACAGAAAAGTACGATTTTTGTGTACTTAAAAAGTTAATCAATGATTTGTTCTAACTTATAATGATTTACAATGATGTCGCATAGTTCAATAATTCAATGTAATACTGCTGCCATGTTGTGCGGTTGTAAGAAATAGTTGGCAGTGTGTTTGAAACGTTTTTATTTGTTCTCAGTCAGCGAATCAATCTAGCCACTTAACTGAGTAGTATTTCCGACACCACCCTTGACATGTCTGCCAAAATATGATATCGAAACCACATATAT